>SJYC01086441.1:0-10460 GCA_006408675.1 Madoqua kirkii | reverse complement strand
CATATAAAAATCATATGTAATCCTGATTATAATTATATTGTATTTTTCAAGTACTCTAAGATTTAAAATTACATAAAATATGTCTAAAAATAAATGCAAGTCATGTTTATACATAGATGATTGCTATGCTCTGATATAAATGATCTGAAAAACATAAAGTTAGACCATATAACCTGCAGTAAATTCAAAAGTCATCTACATTATATTTGTAATAAGGTTATTTTAGTTACCTTGATATGTTACACTACACTCCACAGAATATTTCAGTATTCCTCTAGAATTGTTTTGCTTAAATACATTTCTGAAATATTGAAAGCCTGCATCTTATTTTTATGACAAAAGACATATTTGAATAATGTATGTGTGCTTAGTTCAGTCCTGTCCAACATTTTGCGACCCTTTGGGACTGTATCCATCTGGATTCTCCAGGCAAAAATACTGGAGTGGGTTGCCATACCCTCCTCCAGGAGATCTTCCCAACCCAGGGATAGAACCCGGGTCTCCCACTATTGCAGGCAGATTCTTTCCCATCTGAGCCACCAGGGAAGCTTAAGTAATGTGTGGTTCAGCACTTTAATACAAAATAACACTATTTCTACTGATCCTAATGTTTTGAATGGGCTTAGTAGCTGAGAAAACATAAAATAATAAAGAGCAAAACAATGCATCCTGTTACTGAACAATCTGAACTGATGCTCTGATAAAATTACCTTTCTCAGTTTTATAAGTAACATCCTATTAAATAAATCAGTAAAAATAAAACAGTTTTGTCAGAGCTTGTACATAATTCCAGTTCCCCTTCTCTCATTTTTCATCAAGTCTCTGTCCCAGAAATTTGCGGTCAGTGAAGGGCAATTCCAGTAGGTGGAGTAATAGCAAAGCAAATATTATGTGTTGCACTATAACTTTCTGCTTCTATTATAGTTTTGGGCAGAAAATAGCATAAATCAGATGAGGTTAATTTAGAAATAGAATATATAAGTATAGATAAATGTATTACTGTTTAGAGTAAGTGTATTGCTGTAGAACAAAAACATATTCCTTTTAGTCTTCAATATTCTCTTTATTTTTCCTTTTCACTTTCAAAAACAAGTTTCCTAGGGAACCTGTTTAATACAAAAGCCTGCTTATTATTAGTAGCCTCAAATTTGACAGACAGCTCCTGAAAAACGTACTGGGGGAAATCAGAGAGGACAGACTCAGGTGACTTCAAAGTTAGTATCTGTGTATTTAGATTTTAGATAATTTTCTAATAAGCTCACAGCCTTTCCATCCCCCACGTCTTTAACCTGGTCAGAGCCTTCCGTGTGCCGAGCAGAAGAATGGCAGAGAGATCTTTGCCAAGTGCAAAGAGAGACAGAGAGAGAAGGCAGATGTCGAGGTTCTCCATGCATTTATCTGTATTTCTCCTGGGGATTAAACTGCTGCTATGGGATCTCTCTCCTAGGGATGAAAGCTCAATATGTCTATCAAATATGACTACAGTTATCCACCAAATATGTATATGTGAAGGAAAATAAATTCAACTTGTTGTACCTCCATATCTATGCTTATATGTGTATCGCTATACATAAACTGGAAGAAAAAATGAATGTTTGTATTTTATTACCATCTTTTATAATTTATAATACAGGTCTTTCTGCGCACACCCCCACCCAACTCTGGTCATAAATCCTGGGAAAAGCTTCACTTGAACAGTAAAAATGTCCCTGGTATCCAAAGGAAGGCCCTAGGATTGCTTTCTGAATGGACATCAATTCATAATGTCCCTACTGAGTGGTTTTCATCTTGTGTGGATTAATTTAGAGTCTATTTCAGGAGGCCAGGATAGCCTAGTTTAGAATCATGGCAATCTTGTCAACTGGAATTTGTTTGCCAATGCCTTGAAATCTAAGTAACATATACTACTGCCATGATATACAGAAACATATAGCATCTTCGTTTTTCTTATGTTCAAAGTAGTACAAATAAGCAATTAAAAACAATTCAAATAGGGATATATTTACTTGGTCTATAACATTTTTTTTTGTTATATCTATCCTTGTTTTATCGACTGAATAGATGGTATTTTATCAAAATGCTGAATGAGAAAATAGTAATATAAGCTATGAATTCCATATTCTACTGTATCATTTCCTATCAAACATTCCTCCTCAGGACAGTTTAATAACATTATAATTATATATCATCACAAAATTAAAAAAAAATGAATATGGCCATCAAAGTTACTCAAAGAAAACACATGTATTTAGATTCATCGTCTCATTTGTAGTTTCTTTATATGTACTTAGCTTGGTTAATTTCAGAAAAATCTACAGAATGTGATCTGGACACTTCTACATTCTATCTGAATTTGCCTTAGTGTGAATCATTAGATAATTGAGCACAAAATTCCAAAATTCTGAAAGTACTTCATAATAGGAATTTTTACTAACAAAATTAAATAGCATGGAAGTTACTAAAAATAATATCTAAAATAAAGTGAATCTTTAGTCAAGACTAATCTTGATTCTTTTATAAATGTTAAAAAAATCAGTACTCTCATGTAAATATTTTCCACCTAATAATCAACTCAATTTTTTATCATTATCTTGTCCCTAGAAATCCATGACCCTCATAAGTAGGTAATCATTTTTTTCCTGCCTCACAGCTACAGAATCCCAGAGGACACATTGACATTTTTCCTTCATTTTGAGGGGATAAAAAATTAATGAGTCACTACTAGAGGGATAAAAGTATCTTATCAGGGAATAGTCAACCAATTAAGTGCAACAAATTTTATTAGAATATGTTATGTTAGTGGGAACACTCCTTGTCTCTGATATCACATTTTCATATGAAGACACTGGTGTTAGAATACTTCTCTTTGGTATACTCCTCATCTTTTATATCTCTCAAGAATATGCTGTCAATAACTATCTGCTTCATATTTTTTGACTTTGTAGAAATACAGCTTTGAAAGTTTTAATTTCTAAATACTTGCTTTAATTCTCCCCTACTACAACCAGTGAGAGACTTGAAACAAGCTGCTTTGTATTTAATAAACACAGCCTTTTCCTGGGATGGGTGGTTTAAGGCATTTACAGTTTAGGAAGAGGAAGTTGTGTGGAAGAAGAAAAGTCAAACATTTTAGATACAAATTGAAACTGAATTTTGTACTTTTTTCTAGTAACAATTTTTATATCTCTTGTATCTTAGTTTTCACTTTGTTTCTAATTGAGGAAGGACAGAGAGGAGTGCTATATACTGACATCCTTAATCCCTAAAGATAGGTTTGACATTATTAGAACCTCTCAGTTGAATATAATTAAGTGTGAGATAAGGAGCAAAACCAGCAAAAACAACCATGGTCTGTTATTGTTTAGTTGCTAAGTCACGTTCCACTCTTTTGTGGCTCCATAGACTGTAGCCCACCAGGTTCCTCTGTCTATAGGATTTCCCAGGCAAAAATACTATAGGATTTCCCAGGCAAGAATGCTGGAGTGGGCTGCCATTTCATTCTTCAGGAGATCTTCCCCATCCAGGGATCAAACCCACATTTCCTGCTTGGCAGGTGGATTTTTTACCATTGAGCCATCTGAGAAGCCGGCTAAATATGGTGCCAACTTTATCTGAAAAGAGGATATCATATCAGAGAAATTTTGTATGGTATCATATAATTATTGGTGTCTTCTCGGCTTCCTTGGTGACTTAGCTGGTAAAGAACCCACTTGTCAATGCAAGAGACACAAGAGGTGTGAGTTCCATGCCTGGGTCAGGAAGGTTGCCTGAAGAAGGAAATGGCAACCCATTCCAATATATTTGGCCTGGAAAATTCCATGGACAGAGGAGCCTGATGATAGTTCATGGGGCCACAAAAAGTTGGACAGGACTAAGCATATGCACACACACTGTCTTCTGAAATTACTTATGCCCAGGAGACAGTCATAAAATAACAATACACTCTGCTGAGGATATGATACTTTGTTTCTTGGTAAGTGAGATTCTTAAATGTTCGGGCCTTCACTTAGACCTCTGTAACATTAACATAATATATTGGATATTTCCTGTTAAGTTTTAGTTACTGAATCATGAAACATACCACTTACACATAAGTGGGGGCTATGCAAATAGAAGATTCATTATATCAGTATATATTGCCTTGAAGCTTCCTATATATGAAGCTTCAGTTTACTAACGTATGTCACATATGTCAGTGAAAACACTAACACAATATTACTTAAGAGTATGGCAACTGGCCATAAGTCAAGATGATATTTTCAACAGAACTAAAAGTACTTTTTTAATAACTCAGTCAAACTTCTGCAGTCTTTCACTTCAAACTGACATGAAATATAGATTATTGTATAATTTCCTTGAGAGAAAAATATGCAATTCATATTAATTTTATAATCTTCATCTAAAGGCAACATCAGTTATCTTGAATTTGAGGTAGAAATTAAAACAGGAAGAATAATTTGACCATATTGTCCTATTAATATACGAAGGCACAAAATCCAGGAGAAACAGCTTAACAATAAAGCAAAAAAAAAAAAAAAGTCTTTATGCAAGCTATTGTTCAAGGACAGAAAGTAGACTTTTCCCATAAAAATGTAAAAGATTAATGGATTTGTGGATAGGAGTGTATTTTTAGAGACTCATTCCTAATCTCTCTGACATACAGACACAGACTTGTATGACTTTAAAGGCATTACATGATTTAAAGTAGAATATTATATATGATACATTGTGACTTGAAAATGATGTTTCCAGTGTGAATGTAATATTAGCACAAAGAAAGTACATCCTGAAGAAGGAAAAAATAATTATGTGGTAAGTTCCATCTCATCTAGATGGCAAAAGAGGTCATATCAGTCATGAAGGACAATTCCAAACTATTACAGCTAAGCAAAATTCCATTATAAATTATTTCAATATACATAGATTCAATTTTACAAAGTCATCAAATCATGACCTCATTTTAATAGTGATATATAACATAACTATAGACCTGGTTTCATTACTAACTAGTTGTACAATTGCAGATCGACACTTCTCTTGCTTGAGGATTATTCTCTCCATCTATAAAATAAGAGGATTAGAACAGATGATCTCTAAGGGCCCCTGTAGAGTGAACATTCTATGTTTGCTTCCCTAAAAACACAGAAAATGTAGCAAGAATACTATTCTTGCTTCTCAGTGTCAAGACTCTGATGAGATTATCTTGCATTTTAAATGATGAATAAAAGAGTTTCAGATTCAGTTAAGTTAGATGCATCAGTTCCCTAGAAATGTGAGTGAATTTTTTACCAGCTCAGGGGAAAAGAGTGACCCATCACTGATTTACTTATTATAAGGTGAATGTTTCTTGATATTTGGAAACTTTCCGAATCAGTTCTATCTGATGGACTAGCTCTCATTACACACACACACACACACACACACACACACACACACATTACATACTAAAAATATAGATACATAATGAAGAATGTAACATCCCCAATAGTAATACTTAAACAGTCTCAAAATGTTAAATGTTTTAAATTAGAAAAAGAAGTTATATGTTCATGAAATTGTCTATTGCAGGGTTCTTCAACTTCAGCACTATTTATATACTCAACTGGATAATTCTTTGGCATGGGGGCTGTTCTGTGAAAAGTAGGATATTTAACAACATACTTGGCTTCTAGATATTAATATAGAATTTTCCCAACACATTGCAACAACCAGCTGCTTCCTGGGAGAAAAGGGGTCTCTGATTGAGAATCACTGGCTCAATACAATGCTATATTTGTATGTATACTATCATAAAAAGTCTAACTGCTCTCCAAGATGTTCTGACTTCAATACTTCACGATGAATTATTTCATTGAGGTTTAAACATGTATTACTACATTTAATGCGGACTTCTAGAAATATAAAAGTTAAGAAACAAAGATTATTTTAGCTTAGCTTTTCTAAAACTTAAAAATTATAGTGAAACTACATAGAAACACAAATAAGTTTCACAGTAGTCAAGATACTGATATAATCTAAACGTTCTCCATGGGATGAATGGATAGAGAAAATGTGTACATATAAAGTGGAATATTATTCAGCAATAAAAATAGAAAATCCTGTTATTTGTGACAATATGGATGAAACTGGAGAGCATTATGGCTAAGTAAAATAAGCCAAACAGAGAAAGCTATATATTGTATGGTATAGCTTATATATAAACAATGCTTCTTTGCTGGCTCAGTGGTAAAGAGTTTGCCTGCAATGCAGGAGACACAAGAAATGCAGCACTTGGATGACCCAGAGCGATGGTACGGGGAGGGAGGTGGGAGCAGGGTTCAGGATGGGGAACGTGTACACTCGTGGTGGATTCATGTTGATGTATGGCAAAACCAATACAATATTGTAAAGTAATTAGCCTCCAATTAAAATAAATAAATTTAAATTAAAAAAAAAGAAAAGAAACTCAGGTTTGATCCCTGGGTCAGGAAGATTCCTTGCAGAGGAAATGACAACCTGCTGCAGTGTTCTTGCCTGGAAAATTCCATGGACAGAAGAGCCTGGTGGGTTACAGTCCATGAGATCACAAAGAATCAGAGCTGACTGGGCACACATGCACACACAAAGCCAAGTAATAGCAACTGAGAATAGAGCAGATTTCCAGGAGGTTGGGAGAGGGAGAAATGGGGAGATATAGCTTAAATGGCACAATCCTTCAGTTCTAAGAACAGTAAGTACTGAGGATCTAGTATATAGCATGGTGACTTGGCTAATAATATGTTATTATACACTTGAGAGACGCTGAGAATAAATCTTAAGTATTCTCACCACAGAAAAAGAGATTTAACTGTGTGAGCTGATGGATATGTTAATTTTCTTGAGCCTGGCAATCTTTCTACAGTGTATATGTATGTCAAATCATCACACTGTATACTTTAAATATATACGATTATATTTGTCAATTATTCCTCAATAAAGTTGGAGGTAAAACATAAATGAGGCTTCTGCTGAGGAAATTGAGATCTGCAAACCTGCTTCTTTTAGCAAAGAATCTCATTACTGAATATATACCCTAAGTTCTTGTGTGCTCTATGAGTAAGGAACAGCTGATTGAATTCCGTGCCCTGTTCCATGACCTCTGTGCTCAAAACGCTGTATTATGCTCACAAAAACAAAAATTACCCTTAACGTTACTGGTCTTGAGCCAACAAGTTTGTTATTTCCTAATGAAAAATCTTTATCTAACAAGAATTTTGTTTTTGTTTTCCTTCTTTGTGGCTCTGTAACAATCCCATTATTATTCATTTGCATATATTGAGAATTATTTAATATTTTTAATATTTTTAAAGTAAACATGATTTAAGTCCCATGTATCTATGCTCTGGAGTATTCCATTGAGGCAAAATCACAACTGGCATTAAACCAGAGAGAATTATGCATGGCCACAGAGAGAATGTTATTCACTTAGAGCACGGCCACATAGTGACTTCAATCAGGTTTGCTTTTCAAGTGTTAAATGGACTGAGTGACTCTAAAGGTTTTTGGACACTTTCCAAAATTGGAGTAGTGCAGTTTTTGTTTTAAGTTCAAGTTCTGTGGTTAAATTGGGAGAATCTTTAATATGAAGCAAATAAGTAGGATTCCAAAAAGAAAATGCATTCAGGAAAATGAGGTTCTAATTTATTGATATGCTAATTAGTAAAACATCATGCAAATCCGAAGGCCATGGAGATTTTTCCTTCTAAGCATAAAAAATACATCTAATGTTACTTAAGCTGCAGTCAATTACAGTAGTGTGAGAGACTCAACCACATAGGGTCTAATTTCCTTAACAGAAATGATCCTTTTTCATCACTATTTGCTTATTACAAGTCTACTAATAAGTCTCCAAATAATATATTTTGTTATCAAATACCTAAAACTTCTAGTGCATAAATTTACTTTCCATATTCACTTTTATAGGAAAAAGTCATAAAAATGTAAAAAATACATATATTTTTTGCAAGAAAGATATTCCATGAAGAGAAGCAGCCTTATTAGCTCATCTAATACTGATAGTGAAAACTTACGCTTGAAGAGATACAAATTTCATGAGATGAGTTGAAGGGGACCTTAAAAATATTCTACTTGTTTTTTAAATAAGAAGGAAGAAGGCCAAGATCACATGGTAAGATACCCAAAAAGTGAGGACCAAAATACTACCCTCCCTTCTTGTATGTATGTATGTGTGTATGTGAAGTTGCTCAGTCATGTCCAACTCTTTGCAACCTATGGACTGTAGCCTACCACACTCCTTTGTCCATGGGATTTTATTTTTTTTACAAAATAATCTGAGCTTCCAAAGCTATGTTCCTTTGAGCCACTGGGGCTTTCATGTAAACAGTCTACCTTTCAGCAAAACAAACATATTCTCTTAGTGTCACATATAGATGTATGGACCATTTAAATCTTTGCTACTAATAACAGTGAGATATAAACACTCTTATGTATTTGACTGGTTTAATTCTCTAATCTATAATCCATTGGCAAGCAAAACTAAGAGGTATCACAGTATACAAAGAGTATTTTTTGTTTTTGTTCAGTAGAGCTCTATCAGTAGCCAATCATTTGCAAATGCAGAGACTATGTTTTGTGTATACACCACATTGATAAAGCAAATAGGATCTTTTTTTTATACAATATGAACTTATCAGAATTAACACAGATTTTCATGATCTTACTTTTTTTTTTTTTCTTGACACCCTAGAACCAGATTCTTTAATGACTTACATCAGAGTTATTCAGGGTAAAAATTTTTTCCTGCAGATATTTTCTTATTGTTGTTGTTTTTAGTTTTCATAGGTTATTTCTGCATAATTCAATTACCACTCTCTATGTTTAATATAGGGCTTCCCTGACAGCTCAGTTGGTAAAGAATCTACCTGCAATGTAGGAAATCTCAGTTTGATTCCAGGGTTGGGAAGATGTGCTGGAGAAAGGATAGCTACCCACTCCAGTATTCATGAGCTTCTCTTGTGGCTTAGCTGGTCTTAATATAAGGTATACAGCAGAGGTTTTGTTGTTGTTGTAGTTGTTAAACTAAGCATAGACTAATTCTGATAATTTGATTAAGGTTTTGGTTCAATATGAATACACTGAGTCTGCAGTTACTTTTGGAAAATCTTACTCTAAAACAAAGCAAAACAAAACAAAACTAAAGGCTGGCTGAGTGACGACAATTGAGCAAACAAGAAGAAAGCCACATCAAAGTGGGTTGAGGAGGCTGGGACATAATTATATCATAAATGCTACCCACAGCACAGAGACTCACAACTGGAAGAAGCTCAAAACCCAGAGCTATCTCCAAGAAGCAAAGGTTTCAAACTTTAGATGGGACCTTCATCTGGGAGAAAAGCCACAAAAATATCCAATTTTGAAAACCAAAAGGGCTCACAAGATAGTGGCCATCTGGGAGATAGCTCTTAAAGGTCCTTGCAATGCTCAGAGAAAGCCATCCCAGAGTCCAACTCAGACAACTAGACTTTAAGTGAAGGATGATGACCTGCTTATAAGTAAAGCATCAGCCAAGGGCAGGCATCTAATTTAACACTCACATCTAGGAATCTGTTGAAACATTATCTAGGCATGGAGATATTCTCATGAGGATTGCATCTTCATGTGTTTACTTTCCTGTGCTCCAAAGTACCAGTATCTCCTGGGAGGGAGCTGTCCGATGTGTCTAGTGCTCTGAGCTCCATGGTTCCCATGCAGGGAATATCTTTTGGCTGCCTGACTATGAAGACCAGGGGGATTTTGGCTCCTGGTTCGAGGGGACTGTAATAATTAGTGTCACTCAGAAAAAAAAGCTCATATGCCTGTCTGGCACCTTAATTTTAGTGACTCTCTCAGGGGATACTTCTACATTGCCTGGCTCTGTCGGCTAGAGGGGCTTCCATTTGTGAGTTCTACATGACTATAACTAACAGAAAAAAAAAGTTCTTAAATAGCTACCACCCCCAGGGCACAACAAAAGGCACCAAATTCAGGGGCCCAGTCTTTCTGTGAATGAAGCCTATTAGCTAATCATCGTGGCTGTGGCCTAAGAGAAAGAATTCTAGTGGCTGGCTATCATCCTTTCCAGATGCCTGTCTTTGTGCTCTTCCTATACTGTGAACCAAACCATAGTATGTCATGGAAGATAGCTATACATATGACTGGTAACCTAGCTTTTAGGTCAGGTTCCCCAGTTTGGGCAGTTGCCACCCAGAGGATGACTCTTGATAGCCTGGCACTGATGGCCATAGCATTTGCATTCCTAGGTCCCAACAGACTGTGGCTACATCACACCCGCCACACACACACACACACACACACACACACACACACACACACACTGCTTCAGTTCAGTTCAGTTCAGTTCAGTTCAATTGCTCAGTCGTGTCTGACTCTTTGTGACCCCATGAATCGCAGCATGCCAGGCCTCCCTGTTCATCACCATCTCT
>SJYC01086433.1:0-10773 GCA_006408675.1 Madoqua kirkii | reverse complement strand
GCCATCATCAAAAAAATTTACAAAAATTAAGTGCTGGAGAGAATGTGGAGCAAAATAAATCCTCCCACACTGTAGGTAGGGATGTAAACTGGTACAGCTACTGTGCAGAACAGCATGGAGATTCCTTAAAAAGCTAAAAATAGAGTTACCATATGATCCAGCAATCTCACTCCTGGGCATATATCCAGAGAAAACTGTAATTCGAAAAGATAGATGCATGCCAATGATAATTGCAGCACTATTTACAATATGTCTTGATATGTTTTCTGCCCAGAATCTGGGAAAACATAAAATATGGACCAGAAATAGTACTGAATTTTTAGTAATATAGGAAAAAAAAAAGAATGAAAAAGGAAATTTATACCTTCCAGTTTGTATGAAATGAGATTTGAATTCCTGCAGTTTTGGTCAATAGGAAGTTGTCTGAAATGTTAAATGTTTTTCTTTGTAAACATATTGGTATTCAGAAAAAGTAAACACACATATGTAAAATGTATCTTATGAAACACTAAGATGTCCTATTGAGGTTTTAATTCCTTAGCAGCAACAAGTGCTCTGAGTAAAAGCTGTAGGAACAAGAAAGTGTCAGTTTCCAAATGAAGATATGAGAATTCCATGCCATGTATAACATATCCTAAGGAGGCTACCTACCTTAATCTGGATCCAACTCAGCTAAACAAGTATCAATTCCACTGATCAAGATTAACATTCTGTGACCTACAGTGACCAAAGACGGCAAGTCTTCAGTAACTAGTCATTCCCCTAGTTACCTACATATCACACTCAGAGATGACTGTGTCACCACCCGGACCACCTGAAATAGAACGCAAGCTACAGGTGGCCTTATATTTTCAAAAATAACTTGTTTCTAATGGGCAATTGCCATGTAATACACAAAATGGTCAAAAGTCAGATTTGATATTGTTCCAGGAAAACTGTGTGCCCCCCCCCTAAAATTACTAAAATAATTTAAGCTTTCACTTCTCCATTGGTGAAATTAGGTAATACAACTAGATACTCACACTTTAAAGGCACATTTTACCTTTATCATATATTTTATTGAATGATAAGCCTGCTGTGGGCACTATTATATAAAAAGTGATTTGACGGACCTGGACTCTGTCATACAGAGTGAAGTGAAGAATCTAAGCTACTCCATTTTGTAAGGTTCCAGGAAAAGAGCCTTTAGAAATCCCTTAACCCCACCCCACTACCCGCGGACCAACCAGAACCCGTGGCCAGCCCAGGAAATGGGAACCAATCTCGAACCCAACACCTAACCCTTCCACAGAAGGTTAGACATCTCCCAACCCGGAAACTCCCGGTTTTCAAATTTTGGCGCGAGAATACCCTATATAAGCAATGTAACACAGAGCTCGGGGCTCCTCCCTATAGCTGCTGCGTCGGTATCGGTGGGAGCCCCAGCTCGAGCTTGGTAATAAAAACTCTCTTGCTTTTGCATCAGATATCAGCTCCCTGGTGCTCATTGGGAGATTTCGCAACTTGGGCGTAACAGAAGAAAATAAGAAAAACAGGTATCATATATTAATGCATATAATATGGAATCTAGAAGGGAAGGAGAGGGTGGGACAAAATGGGAGAGTGGCACGGACATATATACACTACCATGTGTGAAATAGCTAGCTAGTATAGCTTCTGTACTAGTATAGCTAGCTATAAAGCTGCTGTATAGCACAGGGAGCTCAGCGCAATATGGTGAGGACCTAGAGGTGGGATGCAGGCAGGGGGGTAAGAGAGAGCTTCAAGAGGGAGAGGGTGTATGTATACATATAGTTTCCTTTTGTTACATAGCAGCAACTAACACAGTGTTAGAGTTGGACTATAAAGAAAGCTGAGCACAGAAGAATTGATGCTTTTGAACTATGGTGTTGGAGAAGACTCTTGCCAGTCCCTTGGACTACAGGGAGATCCAAACAGTCCATCCTAAAGGAGATCAGACCTGGGTGTTCATTGGAAGGACTGATGTTGAAGCTGAAACTTCAATACTCTGGCCATCTGATGCAAAGAGCTGACTCATTGGAAAAGACCCTGATGATGGGAAAAGATTGAGGGCAGGAGGAGAAGGGGATGACTGAGAATGAGATGGCTGGATGGCATCACCAACTCGATAGACATGGGTTTGGGTAAACTCTGGGAGTTGGTGATGGACAGAGAGGCCTGGTGTGCTGTGGTTCATGGGGTTGCAAAGAATCAGACACAACTGAGCGACTGAACTGAACTGAACACAACATTGTAAAGCAACTATACCCCTTTAAAAAAAAATCATTAAGTTGCCATGGAGATAACATTATCAACGTTTACTCTTGATTTCTGTTTTTTAATGCACCTAAACAGTTTCTTCAAAATTCACAGGAGCAAATTTCTCTATGTGTTCATAAATATGATTTAAAAAATAGTTGATTTAAAAATGTATCATCTACCTAGAGTATCATCGAGTTTAGGGGAGAAATTATAAGCTAGTTGTCAAAATATTAAGTAGATGTGTTTTGGCCTTATGTTGGTCATTCAGAAGTTACAGATTGTATCACAGAATTGGACCTTATCTGAACCTTAGTTTTATTTCTTTTCTTTGCTATAGCAAAGCACGAATGCCAGAATCATCATTTGGGAAGCACAGCAGGTGTCAGGAAAAGTAGGCGGCTGCATTGTCTTCCTTTTGTCATACTGACAAACGTATTTTTGAAATACTGATGGAAAATTCAAATTGCAGTTTGCCAAAAAATTTGAAACTGCATTTTCACAAAAGCCTGTCTCTGTTCCTCATAGGATAAAATCATTTTTGTTATGAAACTCATAATTAGTGATAAGTTTCTTAATTGAACATATGGTTAACTTTTTAGTTGAACTTTTATATGAAACTAAAATGGCAGGTTTTTTAATGCTATTCTAGATGTAGGAAGTTAGAGTTTTATACACAATAAAATATTAAATATATGTTATTTATTTAAAAAGAATATGTTCTCATTTCATTTTATTTGAATTAATTTATTTTTATATGTCTGTGATGTTAACCTAGATAGAATGTCAACTAATTCGCAGAAAATTAAAATCTATGTGGAAAATATAACATCTGTTAATTATTTTTCTGTTGAAGACAAATAATAAGTGAGTAGATTTCTAATAATTAAATTAAAAAGCTCCCTGGAAAGTTGGATAATTGTTTATCTATGCCCATATTTCACAACTAAAAATGCAAATTATTCACAGTGACTGTAAGTAAACTATGGTCTTCAAATATTCAAATGGAATTGGGGAAATTAAAGGACATTGGGAGAGTTTGTAAAATATTATTTTACAAGTAAGTAACTTCTTCAAATAGACACATTTAGAGTATATCGAAAGTGAATTTGGAGTCTCACTGTCAGGTATATTTCTACTCAGTGTCAGTTCCTGGATGCTTCTCATTATTCTTCAACTATTATTAAAGAAGAGAAGAGAAGAGGAGAAACAGATATTGGGAAACAAACACCAATAAATTCAACCAAAGAAAATAATTCAGATGAAAATATACATCTAAGGTTGATTTCGCTTACACCATATGGAGATGGATGAAATGGTCAAGGCTTTCTCCTGAAGGAAGGATGCAGAATGTTCATAGGAATCATGCCAATAACCTTGCCACCACCACCAACACATTGTTCTCTGCTTTACTCAATTTTTCTTCACATGTAAAATTTTAATTCTAGCTTTTCCATTCTCTCTTCAATTCACTTCCGTCTGGCTTTAGTCCCCATTTTAAGAAATTTCTTTTATTAAGTAAGTACTTCAGCTTGAATACAAAGACAGCTCTTTAAAGACGAAACATTTTTGGTGAGATTAGAATGATGGAAAGATCCAAGAGAACACAGATCAAAAGAGAAAAATGTTGAGGTATGGATGTAGACATTCAAATGGTCAGAGTTGGGGGATGGAAGAGGTGTTAGTGCAAAGGAATCATCTAGTCAAGCCTTTCCAGATTTTTTAACCACATGCTTGTAGGATTTAACAAAGTAGTTAGCATTTTAAGCAAATAAGTTTTTGCATACAGCAACTGAGAACCAGAAAAATTTACTAGGAATCCCAGTCCTTGGAACAACAGATGTGCATGACCACAAAATACACCTTGCAATAGGAACATGCCAAATGTCTTGAAGAAAATAATTCTTATGTTTCATGGTCAGAAGCTCAAAACATTTCCCTCTGGGAGAGGAGAGGTTGAAGGTCAAACGGCTACATTACAGCACACTGGGTAAGTGTCAGGACCAACCATATGATACTAACAGAGGCTTTCTGTATTTCTCTGTGGGGCACAGAGGTAAAGCCATTCAGAGGCTGCAGGTAAAGGGTAACTCATAACCACTGAGGCATAGCTGGACATGGAATCCCAAAGTACGCTGCTTCAGTATATTGATTTTCATGTATGTGTGTGAGCTATTGGCACCTGATAAACAACGAATGCAGGGAGAGGCTTTCTCTAAATTCCCCTTTTCTCCCAAAAGACATAGCCTCCAAAGGAGCTCACTTGGCACACATCCCCTATACAGGAATGTTATCAACCATGGAAGATGGACTCTTATCACAGGAGAGGAAATCACACCAACCAGACAAACTTTGTCACAGGCTATCACATCTTCCATCTTTTCTGCTAAAGACCCATTCATCTTTCCTAAAAGTCATTGATTCTACCATTAAAAAGTATTTTCATATTAATATGGCATTTAATACTGAACTCTAAACCACCTTGAAGAGTTACTTATTTTTCCCTGAAGATCTTTCATGTATATATGAGGTACAGAGAAACTTCTGTTTATTTTTATCTTATTAATCTGTCTTTCGTTATAAGGGTCTCAGCCATGAACTCAAAAGTAGAAAGAACACTAGTCATATGATATGCCTTATTCATGCTTATATCAATTGTGATGGAAGACATACCATTTCTCATTTCCCTGTTCCTTCCCAACTTTCTCAGGAAGAACTGGGAACAATGAAATGACATTAGGCAGCTCCTATCTCATTTCACTGTGCAGGAGAGACATCAAGTGTCTGTAGGCTAAGTCATGTCTTGAAAGCATGTGACTGGACTCCCAAGTCTTTCAACTAATGAAAAGTTAACTTCTGCTTGGGAGGCTTTACTTGAGCAAAAGCCAGCTCATTTCTTAAAGTTTTGAACAGCCTGTTGAATAGAATTTTATTCAGTTAAGACAACAAAACCCATCTTTGATAGTTAGGACCTAAGAGAAATAGGACCATCAGCCGGGCATTGGGGAAACGTAGAAGTCAGTGTTTATGGCTGTGGCACAGACTTTCACAGAAGGGCTTTTGACTCAGAGGATAATGTATTTACCACAAACTTTATACCATAAAGCATACTCCAGGTACTACTTTCATTATCTATACTCACTCCTGTTGTTATTCATGCTTATGACTAAATATCTTCCTGATACACTTAAATGTTCCTCTGTTCTCTACCTGTCACCAGATATCATATTCATATTTCCATCTGCTCACATCTCCTCTTGGATAGCTAATTGGCATTTCAAACTTGACATATCTGAAACCAAATATCTGTTTTATTTTCCTCAATCTACTTCTCCTCCAATGGTCTAAAATCACACATAAAATTCCTCCATTCTCCTATTTCTCAGATTAAATAAATAAAATTTAGAGTCATCTTTGTCCTCTTTCTTGTCCTCACATCACATAGTGATCCATCAGACAAACATGCTAAGTGTATCTTTACATTATTCTAAATATATGCGTTTGACTCCACATCTACAGCAACCCTTCTGTGCCGGGAGCCAGTGTGAGGAATCCCACCCATGACAGGGTCACGAGGAAGGAAGTTGGCATACGCAGGGCGTGATCAAACTTCAGGGGTTCCCCACGACATTTCCTGAGCATCCACCCCCCCCCCAAAAAAAAATAAGAATCTGTCGGCCTCTGCACTCTGCTTTTCCACTCTTCTGATATTCTCTGGGAAAAAGTCAACTCAGGGCTTTAGTCTTTTGCATTTGAAAAGGATGTTTCTGTTGAACCCCTTCTGACAGCTCTTTAGCTTGCCTAACTGTTTTTCCTGGACTCCTTACAGCTTGTGAATAGCTTACAGCCTCTCAGCCTTGAGAGAGGCACAAAGCCTGAAAGCATCTTAAAGACATAGAGCCTTTTCTAAAGAGTTAAAAATCATATTGGTGATGGGTTTTCACTGTTGGCTCAAAGATTCCTGCCAGATCTCCATATTCTTTTATCTTTCAGGCACCTGGAAGGACGTTGCTCAATGTAAGCAGAACGCAAAAAAGATATGTAGTAGCCTTGATGTTAGCAACACTAGACTTTTGAGTTAATTGTTTCTCTTTTGCTGCAAATCACTGTACTCTCTTTTCTTGTTGTACGTTGTGTATTTTTGCTATGTGAGAATGTAACTTTGTTTAGTGCTTTTCTGAGAGTGGCGCCAGACCTTGGGAAGATCAACACAAACAAGTCTTCTGGTTAACAAACCCTTATATATATATATATATAAAGGCTGTTAACACTGCATAACTGTGTACCCACTGACCTTCATGTTTTATCAAAAGCATAAAAGACCTTTTGAACAATAAAGGATGAACCAGTTTCTCGGACTAATCTCTCGGCCTAGTTTCCTGGGAAACTGGCTCCCCTCATGTCTCTCTCCTGCTCCTTTTTTTCTCTCTCCTTCCCTCTGGTGGCCCTTCATAGATTGTGCAAATCTCTTGTTCAGAGATTTTATAATCATTCCCCCCAACCCAAGTTATTCAGCCTTCTTTCTCCACTTAATTTTCCTCCTACACTATTTCTTCTTAATCTAATCTTATATTTTCATATTAATGAATACATAAATCTTTCCTCGCCGACGCCATCTAGGCTTTGAATTCCCTGGATCCACAGGGCTTGGCCCGGCACTTCTGACTCATGCCACCACATTCTTTCAAGGGGCTCCTGCAGCAGCCTCCTGACTGCTTTTCCCAATTCTGTTCTCATACTTCTCTGTGTGCATGTTTTCAGTTGCTCAGTTATGGCCAATTCTGTGTGACCCCCTGGATTGCAGCCCACCAGGCTCCTCTGTCCATGGGATTTTCCAGGCAAGAGTACTGGAGTAGGTTGCCACTTCCTACTCTGCGGATCTTCCCAACCCAAGGATCAAAATCAAGTCTCTTGTATCTCCTGCATTTTCAGGCAGATTCTTTACCACTAGAGCAACCGGGTCTAAAGTCATTGTGACCCTGTAACTGTAAGTAGGTTAACATAATCCTACATAATATCTGGGAATTTTAAAAAGGGTGTTTTCTATTCCTAATAAGTCAGATCAAGGACTGTCACCAGGAATTATCATCTCTGCCCTCTCTTCCAGCTTGAGCTCCATTGCTGGTATCCACTATACATCTACTATAAGTTTTATCTTCAACAAAACGACAGCAAGCATCATTTAAACTTAGGTTGCTGAAGAAGCTTCCTAGCCATTCCTAAAGTTATCAGTAGTTGAAGGGCTGAAGTATCTCTAAAAATGGCCTCCTTCCCAACTCTGTGATAATATGTCTGTTACCTCCAGATTAATGATCAGTTATCTTATCTCCCAAGAGAAAAATGAACACTTCCTTAAACATCAGTAGAAATAAACAATCACAGGAATGGTACAATATGTTGGACTGAGTGGACACCTCAATATGTCCTGACAAATTTATAATTTGCTCATGGAAACTATTAACTTCTGAGTGAGATAAATCATGTCCTTGGTCAGAGCTTTCATTTAGTCCCCATAAGTTTCCCTTTATTCTAGTTCCCACCCTCCTAAACCCATGGGCATGCTGCACCTGGGCTTGAGGTTTCTGCAAAAGTCTTTTGGTAATAACAGAAGGTGAGTGTAGTTCAATAAACTGTCATGGGAATTGGTGCTGTATTCTATTAACAATATACTCAGACTGGGAAGTTTCACCTGCTTTGAAGAGAAATTTGAAAGGTAATGTGAAGAAGTGACTTCTTATTGTAGAGTTTACAAAGCTCCTTTTGTTTGTAACATATTGTTACTTCCAGTCTTTATGTTTCAAAGGTTTTAGATTGCTCCTTAGAGTTTGGAATTTATATGTCCAGAACATTACAATGTCATAAAAAAGGGGAAAATATTCCCAAGTTCAAACTTTTATTTTTTATAATAAAGGTATAAAAATCCCACAGAACTCATTCTTCGTGGAAGAATTGTGTGCCCCACAAGCTGAGACTCAGGACAAAGAACTGCATACATCTCCTCTCCCTCAGTTCCCAGCAGTTTTCATTTTCAAGCAACCACTACAAAGTTCTTTTTCTAGTTACTAAGATGAATATAAAAAAAGATTTAATGCTCCAGGGCATTTCTGTGTTTAAAAAAATCCTAGCACCTGAATAACTAATGCAGACCTTAATGTGATATTCAACTTTACGATTCCAGTTTAGACGGAAAGAAATCAGATGAATTACACTTGAATACATACCACAATACATTTGACACTTCAACTTATATTGTAATTTTTCAAATGAAAACAAAAAAGGTAGATGCCTTTTCGTATGCCAGGGCTACCCAATTTATAACAATGTCTGCATTTATCAACACCAGAATGACACTAACAGAAAACAGAGCACAAAATGCAGAGCCATCAATTCCTCTCACATAAAAAAGCTATAGCTCCTGAGTTTTGAGTTGCATTTTTAAAATAATTATGCTAGTTGTAATCTCAAAAAAATTATATGGCATAAGCTTCTGTAGTTGGGGAATCTAAACTATTTGAAAGCATCTGAATCCACATTTCCTGTGTGGATTTGACTAAAGCAAAGGTGCGTTACAGAGTCATGATTACCAGAAAACTCCCTCTGGAGAATATCCCTTTTGAAAGAATTAGCATATACAGTCCTTTGAAACAAAATGACAGAAACTTTAACTAATTACACTTTAAAAACAAGCAGTAATTACTTTTATTATTCTTACACATTTTCGAGATGTTAAAATTCAGTAGTCCCTAAAGATGAGAGAATCTGAGTCCATATATGTAAAAAAAAAAAAGCCTCTCTCTCTCTCTCTATATATATATATATATATAGTCATTTCATTTTATGCTTCTCATCACAAAATTAGATCATGCAAAAGGTAAAATAATCCATAGACATAGGTTTTCTCTTATCTGCCTTTTCCAATGACAATAGTAATGTAATGGAAAGACTACTAACTGGAAAATCTGAATTCAAATTCCACTTTGCAGCTCTCTGCTTCAATTATGTTAGGCAATCCAGTTATCTTGTTTGGGTCTTAACTGCAGTATGGATGAGTTTCTGTCCCCATTAATTAAACTTGTTTCTTTGGATCTCAGTAATCATAATAGTACAAACATGTACAATCATCAAATTCAAGTTAATATTTCCACAAGGTAGAGGTACCCAAAGATGGCATGGGAGGCAGGCAAGACACATTCAAACTTCAACTTATACTGGATAATCACATGGCAAGAATCTGGGAGAGGAGACCTAAGATTTGAAAGGAACACAGGACTAAAATCTCTTGCATCTCCTGCATTGGCAGGTGGATTCTTTACCACTGTGCCATCTGGGAAACCTAACATTTCAATGTTTTGTTCCTTGAAAGTGAACGTTCCCTGAAACCTCAGTCATGTTTGCCTCTTTGTGACCCATGGACTGTAGCCTGTCTGACTCCTCTATCCATGAAATTCTCCAGGCAAGAATACTGGAACGGGGTGCCATTCCCTTCTCCAAGAGATTTTTCCAACCTAGGAATCGAACCCAGTTCTCCTGCATTGCTGGTAGATTCTTTACTGTCTGAGCCACCATGGAAGTCCCTAGAATTTCTAATAACCCTGAAATTTTATAACTTTCTGGCTTCCATATTTCTAATCTTCCTCAAATATGGCTTTTATCAGGGTTCTTCCTTTTGAAATGACTCATTAATTTAAACCATATTGTATCCAGTTCCTTTTAAGAATTCTGATGGCCCATGATCTTCAATTAAATATATTTATTCCTCAAAAACACCTTCTACTCTAGCCAGAACAGTCTTCACCTTTTGTCATGAATACACCATGGCCATGCCTATCCTCATTTTTTTTTTAATTCAAAATTTTTTCTTACTTTTCATTTTCCATTTAAGTTAATGCCTTCATTATTCATAGGCTAATTCTTCAATATCTGGTTTAGTGTTTTAAATATCACCTATTCATCCACTAATAAAGGATTTTTCTTTTCCTAAGGTTATGGTAATGGCTGAACATATAACACTCAACTTGGGACAAATGAGATCAATGGTAGTGTGTTAGTCACAAATGCAGTCTGGGAGAAGATGACCCCTACATTCTATTCAGAGCCCTCATGGGTGTTGCTCTCAGAAACAGAGTGAACAACCAGATGCTGTGGTCTGGAAGATGAGTTTTGTAGAATCATGAAGGTGAGGTGCCTCCAGTACAAGAGCAAGGATGCAACTGGCTTGTTTGAATAATTCTGTGGACTGACAGGGAACAGAAACCTGATACTCAGCTATAAGTAAGAAATTGATTTGATCCCTTTAATGAGCAGGGTTGTTTGGCTAAAGAGCCATATTTCTGTAGTAGCACTGTGGGTAGGAAACTTACAGAAAGGCCATTTGAGGCCCTCCAGTTGTCAAGGCAGTACATAAATACATTTTTAATTTTACACATTATACCATAGTTATGAATTATCTACCATAAAACCTTCTGATCAAGTAAGGTAAAGTACACAGATATGATTTTAAATGAGCATACTAAT
>SJYC01086432.1:0-22226 GCA_006408675.1 Madoqua kirkii | reverse complement strand
CCACGTAGAACATTTTCATTTTGTTGATATACTTGACATGACATTCTTAACATTCTGGAAGATCAGAAATAAATTTATAACTGATAGAAGAATACATAGAGGATATTGTTTAATGTCAACTTGACTAGAATTTTCTTCTAATTTGATGAAAGATTCCATCTTTGCTCTTGTTCTATACAAAAAAAGTTAATGAATAGGGTAGGACTCAGAAAATAAACATCAAATTTTCAGTGACATACAGCTGAGAGAGATGATAAATGAAAGAATCAGATAAAAAATTACCTCAACAGGGAAGAATGTTCAGTCCAAAGAAAAAAGATTAAGTTTAGTAGGAATGTTGCAAATTGAGTCTTATATTCAAAAACTGGTTGTGAAAGTTACAAGATGGGTCTATCTGGAAGTATAGTGGGCCACAAGATTAATAATGAACTAGCAGTAGTATGGTTAATATAATCAATGGCTGATGAAGCACGTGGTCTAGATTGATGGGTGCACCACTACACAGCACTGCTCTGCCCAAACCCAAGGCTCCCTTCTGTTGTGAATGTACAGAGAACATGCTGGATGCATCAGATGACTAAGTAAAATATCCAATGGGCTTAAGGTAAGGGAAGCTTGACGAGAGAACAGGCATAGGACAATTTTTGAGGAAAATGGTAGGCTATGATTTCCAAATAAAAGTTTAAGGTTTCTACACTTTGATTTTATACCTAATTCTAAACTGAAGAATGAAGACATTATTATAAAAGGCTGTAGTGGGATAATATATGCTTGAATTATATTCTAAAGTGACTCTGACAAAAATCACTACTAACCAAAGTTGATCAATATTCACTTACCAGGTTTTCAAGCCCACTTCTCAGATCACCAGACTAAGGAAACAAAAGTACATCCTTGGAGCCAAAAACCACTCAAAGGTCACTCGCAAGTACAATTTTCCATAGACATCTAATGAAAGGGTAACAGAAAGAAACTGTAGGAAAGGAAAGATGAAAGAGAGCAATAGTACCTTTAAAATCTGTGAACTTCAAAGGGAGAAAGGTTGAAAGAAAGAAAAGAAAGCAAAAGCTGATAGGGATAGGAGGGGACCAGAAGAAAAAGAAGTTATTAAAAAGACTTTAATTTACTGTTTCTCTTTTTTTAAAGCTCACCCTAATTTATAATGCAATTCTGGCAAAGAGATTTTCCATTTGCATATTTACTTTAAGATATTTCCAAGTGTCAGGCAAATTGAATTTTTATTTATATTTAGCAAACTAATCATTTGTCTTGGGAAAAAGAAAGCTCTCATGTTCTGAGACTTCTTTTTCAACAATTAAAGAGGTTGATATTCTCTCAATTTCTTGAAATATTGGAAAACTGAAAATTGACAGAAAAATGATTTTGTATTATCAAAGAGCCTGACAGGTGGTTAAAGTATTTAAAGGGAATTGCAGTGACTTTCAATTATCTATGCTTAGACACTTATCTGTTCCTCATGGTGTCCTACCTAATGAATAACTCTTCTGCAGATGGTGAGAAAACCAGATTTTTAATTGCCACCAGGCTAAAATTAACAACAATCATGAGAAATGTTAGGGGAAGAACCTGATATAACATAGTTCATCTATCTATCAGAAAAGGAAGCTGGATATTCACCTTGATGATGTGTACTGTACAATAAATGGTAAGGAACACTTTAGCTTTATGAAATCTCATCAAATTCTATTTCTACTAGGAGCAAGTATTAATAAGAAAGTAGTTAAAATAACTTTAAATCTATTTTCACTGGATTAATGTTTCTTGAACATGCTTTGATACTTATATTACCAAGTGCTCAAAACAACCTTGAAAGCACATGTAATTTTGTTACCCATACCTTAACACTGACATCTGTAATATGAGTTCAAGTAACTTAACTTGCCATTGCAACTTAAACTGATATTTAACACTTAAAGGGTACACACCTTTTCCCCCCAAGATCATAGTTCATTTTCTCACATGTGCTAACATTATTTCTCATATGAGCTTTCAAGTATGAAGCAAATAAATGCCAAAATAGGGTGACAGAGTATATAGTATGATGCTAATCCATATTTACTATCACATTTTTATTGTAAGTCATTCTATGCAAATAATTTATTAAATAGGATAGTAATAGAAAAGGCAAGGAAAGAACAAAAAAAGCAACTGAATAAACAAACTTTAACATTTTTAATTTTC
The DNA here is from genome assembly GCA_006408675.1 of Madoqua kirkii. NCBI lineage: Eukaryota > Metazoa > Chordata > Mammalia > Artiodactyla > Bovidae > Madoqua > Madoqua kirkii. The sequence goes on along the minus strand of SJYC01086432.1, from coordinate 20,024 downwards.
AAATAATTGTATAGATTTCTGTGTTTCAGCTGGTGAACTGCAACCAAATATTGATTAGTTCAAAATTTTGCATGCTGCCTCTTTTTATACTCATGTCTTAATCACAATTTAAAAGTAAGGAAATGGAATGAAAACAAAGCAGCAATTGCCCAAATAGCCTTTTTAATTATAGTTTTATGCTTAACTTAGTGCTTAACTTTAGTGCTCCAACTTCTAAATAATCTAGTAGTTTGGGGAAGAGGAAGAGACAGTGAAAGTTTTCAATTCCAAATCTCTTCTTCCATTTCAGTATCTACGAGATTAAAAATTTGGCTGCAGGTTACTGGTATACGTAGAGGCTTGCATCTATGCCAAGGCAACTTAGAATGCAGCGCATGCTGGAATGTTTGAAATGACTTAAATTCCATCTTAAAGTATCACTGAGCAGTAAGCAGGGCAAAAATATACCTAAATATGCCCAGTTGGACCGCTTCCATCTTAACAGTTTTGTAGAAAGAATTTTTCTTTTACCAATGTCTATGCCAGTCATAGAACCATATCACAAAATTGGTCCAAAGGTAAGTGGCTCATACACAAAGAAGGAACACATAATTTTCATCATTATATTTTCTGTAGTGTTTGAATTGTGTGCATGTGTGCCTAGCCACTCAGTCGTATCTGACTCTGACTCCATGGACTATAGCCCTCTAGGATCCTCTGTTCATGGAAGTTTCTAGGCAACAGTACTGGAGTGTGTTGCCATTTCCTACTCCATGGGATCTTCCAGACTCAGGAATTGATCCATGTTTCTTGCACCTCCTGCACTGACTGGTAGATTCTTTAATCACTGAGCCCCCTGGGAAGCCTGTGCTAAAATTATTAAACATCACAATTTTTTATCTTCTATGATGACATCTCAGAAGGGGAAAGTCTATCAGCTAAACCCATTCCTATGACTACCTAAGAATGAGTAGATTGACAAATGTAGAAACTTGTGATTTTTTGTTTTGTCAGCATGTGGGATCTTAGTTCCCTGACCAGGGATTAAACCTGGGTCCCTTCCAATGGAGGCTCAGCCTCTTAACCACTGTGCTGCCAGGGAGATCCAGGACTTGTGGGGGATGGGGAATATATATATAAACACACATAAATAAAGAGCCACCGGAGCCGGAAGGCCAAGGCCGTGGGAACTCTTTATTCACTCCCAGCCTGCTCTGATAGCCTGTCTCACTGTGTGTGTGTTCTTTCCTGTCTTGACATCACATGCTGTACAGCCACCACCATTAAAGCATTTTCATAGTGAAAAAAAAAATATATATATATATATATATTTCATTTATCTTTTGAAAGACCAACTTTTCTGGTTCTTCAGCTTGAATTTGAAGCTGGGCAAAGTTTACAATATTTAAAACCTTTATATAACGAAAATAAAAAATATAGAAGACTGATTTTTTTCATCCTACAACTATTTCTTGATTGTATCTTTTCATGTTAGCTACTGGATATTTTTGGAAAGCTGTTATAGTAAAAAAGAAAAAAATACAAAAAGTGAAATTAAATGGTTCTCTTCCAAGACTTTTCAGGCTTTGTAGGCAATAAACAAGAAGCTATTAATTATTGTGACAACCTCCAACTTAAGCTCTCTCTATGAGCTGCAGAGTACAGAACTACATGAAAAGGATAAGAAATTAGAAGCTCTTAGACATCAGCCTCCAAGATGAAGCCATCTGATTTCCTTAAACCCTTCAGTATTTATATCATTGTACAAATATTGACTGTCTCTTAAGATAGGGAAAATGTTTATTTCCTTGTGGGAGGAGCATACAAGTTTTCATTGTTGGTTTATTTTTTATTTTCTTTCTCATATTGTCCAGGGGATTTAAATAAAGTTACTTTGGAAGTTACTTATGAAGAGTTGGCTAAGTTATATGATGCTTTGCAAAAAATCTCCATGTGGCTTTTTAAAATTTAATTATATCTTCAAGCATCTGGATACTATTCAATTGCTGCCCTTGGTGTCGTCTATATCCATACTTGCTACAAGTTGAAGGAGACAGTACTTGTGATGATCTTCTGCAGCTTAATGCCTCAAGCTTTTACTCATTATTGATTCTTGCAAATGCCAATATGCCCAAATCAAAAACTGTATTCCAAAATACAAATAAAATTTCCCAGAGCTTGTGCTTTCATGTTGCACATTCCATTATCTTAGATAACTTGTCTATTCTATCACGATGGAGAAAAGTTTTCCTTCTTACTTAGTATTAGATACATACATTTATCATCAGTTTCCCAGAGCTGAGTCTATTACTAACATAAGACAGTGGAATGCTGCCTTGATGATAGAAAACAGAGAATGTCAGAGCCACAAAGACAGTAACTTGGGTAGACAGAAAGGCTAACACTTAAATGCAATTTCCGGATTTTTGGAAAGGAATGATTGGATGTTCTTTGGTCCTCTTCACTTATTCTGTTGCCCCTCAGGTCTTTTCTTTTCTGCTTTTAATATTAGATTTTGGGAGATTCAATTGACTGCCGTGCCCTACTGCCTAATCAGTCGGTAAAAAAAGCACCAAAGTCAAGAAAAATATTTTAAGAGATGTCAGTTCCATAAAAGCAACAGAGATAAAGAGATTTATTGCTTCTATCTCACTGCTGACCTGATTCTATTGGAGTCAGAAATCAAGAAAATCCGATTGCTTGTGTGTGGGTATGAAAGCAAGCAAGCAAGCATGAGAAATAGATTTAGTTTGTAAGGGGAAAAGAATAATATTTATAAGTTGTCAGATGTCCCTAGGAGTTGATATTCTACTGTACTGCCTCAATTTACAGAACTTGCTTTTTTCTTCTGTTGGTTTGGTAGAAGAAACAAAAGCAAGGTAAATTAAGGCATTATATTCTGTTATTAGGTTTATTAATTCATGTACTCATTTGAGCAATACTTATTATGCTCTTATTGTATGCTGAAAATTATTCTAAGCATGAGAGTTGACAATAGTGAATCATCCTCATTTGGCTCTAATTTCATATTATATGGCCTAAGGGAAATACATTAATCTGTCATTTCATATAAAGAAAGATGAAAAGGATTTGGCTACAGCAAGAATGAGAGGAGAAAGCACTCAAGTTGTAGAGTACAATCACCTCCAGGAATTTCTCTAATTACAAAGTACATTTTAGTTCAGACCTAAGTTAAAAGAGATTGTAAGTCCATACAGAAGTCCTGGATGGTAAGAGGGCTATTAAGTCACTGATGTCTAGGTTTTTTGGGATGGAAGGGAAGCTAGGGATGATTTTAGCATCCTTCTTTTTACAGATGACAAGGAATATGCTGGCTCATTATGATAGTGTAAAAATTAAAAATGCAGTTTCTTGTGCTCAGTTCATGGAAAATTCTGCCAAAATATTTTAGCACCCCTTTATCTAAACAATTTCTTTCTAAGGCTGTTCTTGTCGTAAGGGTAATAGGACTGAGTGCTGTAGAATGTGTAAAGTAAGTTATGCTTTAGTTCATATGGAAGACAACTCAAATATTGCTATTTACACATATCTCAGGTTATACTGGAGAAGGCAATGGCAACCCACTCCAGTACTCTTGCCTGGAAAATCCCACGAACAGAGGAGCCTGGTAGGCTGCAGTCCATGGGCTCGCTAAAAGTAGGGCACGACTGAACGACTTCACTTTCACTTTTCACTTTCATACATTGGAGAAAGAATTGGCAACCCACTCCAGTGTTCTTGCCTGGAGAGTCCCAGGGACGGGGGAGCCTGGTGGGCTGCAGTCTATGGGGTCACACAGAGTCAGACACGACTGAAGCGACTTAGCAGCAGCAGCAGCGGCAGCAGGTTATACTATATATGAGTGAGTGAGTGAAGTCACTCAGTCGTGTCCGACTCTTTGCGACCCTATAGACTGTAGCCTACCAGGCTCCTCCATCCATGGGATTTTCCAGGCAAGAGTACTGAAATGGGTTGCCATTTCCTTCTCCAGAGGAGCTTCCCGACCCAGGAACCTGGGTCTCCCGCACATGTATGTATGTATATATTCATATAGTATATACATATATCAAACATTTTAAGCTATTTACTGTCATACCCACAATCACATTAGAAAATTTAAATATTCCAATAATTAATTAATTCAACAAGGAGGAATTACTTATGTACTTTAAGCTAGGAACTCTGTAACGTGAACACCCCTTTATATCATCATAATTATCAAAATTTTGTAGGTCACACAATCCATAGTCTGTTAACACTATAATCATGTCTCCCCATTTTATATTATCTGGGAGAGGAGATAAAAGGCAGGAGGTTTAAAATTACAGAGATTTATTTTCATCAAAAACATCCATGCTCAAGCAGTCTGGGCCTCATCAAAACAGATTAACTTCAGTATGCCAGAAAAATTTGTCCTTATCACTTAACCCTATGAGTCTAATTAGTTGTTTTTTTTCTTAATAGATACATTTATGCCATTTTGTAAATTTATTATAAATGTAAGAATAAAGATACAGTGACAAAATAGCTATTAGAAATTTTAATAAGATTTTAAACATAATACACTATAAACTGTATCCCTCATTAAAAAAAAAAAAAATCGCACCCAAAATGGACAACATTCTTTGAATGTATCTAACCACTCAGCAACTTTTTAATGCATGGACCTGAAATATATCCATCTTGTAAATACTGATTCCAGATTTCAAGCACATCTCTTGTGGGTTCCAGTTTGTTGTTGCTTTTGTTCTTTTTCTTGCACTTATATCATCAAAACATAATGCTTTTGAATATTTTGACTATCCTAATTTTTTTAAAAAAAGAGGATGTCCATCATCTACATTCCAAACCGTTGAACATTTTATTTTTAGATTTATAAAAATGAAAGTCACCCCGTGGTGTCCAGCTCTTTACAACTTCATGGACTATACAATCCATGGAATTCTCTAGGACAGAATACTTGAGTGGGTGGCCTTTTCCTTCTCCAGGGCATCTTCCCAACTCCAGGATCGAACCCAGGTCTCCTACGTTGCGGGCAGATTCTTTACCAGCTGAGCCGCAAGGGAAGCCCAAGAATACTGGAGTGGGTAGCCTATCCCTTCTCCAGGAGATCTTCCTAACCCAGGAATTGAACCAGGGTCTCCTGCATTGCAGGCAGATTCTTTACTAACTGAGTTAGCAGGGAAGCCCTTTAGATTTATGAACACAAATTAAAGAAGCCAACGAATTATTTTCTATTTCAATAATATCCTTTCGATAATCTTTGTATGCCTTCTAGGCTTCAGCTTTTGTACACTTGTGAAATATACCAAGTACTTTTGGGTAAACAAACATAATAAAAAATACTTCTCACATGTTTTTTAAAGAAAAAAAGTATGTCTCATGCCATTATGATAAAATATACATGATGAAATGCCTTCTGTTGAAGGAAGGACTGCTCAAGGACCTCATATTTCCTTTTTTTTTCTTGGAAATAATGGTTCACTTGTTCAATATTGTTCACTAATTTGAGAAAAACCATGTAATTTATGGTCATCGGAAGATATTTCTGAGATTTCTATTCAACTTCACCACCATCATCAGAATCTTGAGTGGTGTTATATGACTGCTATTATTTCCTTATTTGCCTAATAATTTTGAAATGTCTGTGTTCTACTCATTGCCAGTATAGATGAAATTTTAATAAATTTGTAGTTCTTAACTCTGTTTAAAGAGAACGGTAAACAAAAATGCTATAAAGAAGGTGGTACTGCACTTCTCTCAAACTTTTTTGAAGAATGATACATTTTAAGCAATGCAGTAAGAAAAACTGACAAAAGATTAAAAGTTTGTTATTTGTTTCACTATTATATCATCCTATAAGGTGATAGTATGCTGCTGCTAAGTCGCTTCAGTCGTGTCTGACTCTGTGTGACTCCATAGACGGCAGCCCACCAGGCTCCCCCGTCCCTGGGATTCTCCAAGCAAGAACACTGGAGTGGGTTTCCATTTCCTTCTCCAATGCATGAAAGTGAAAAGTGAAAGTGAAGTCAACCAGTCATGTCCAACTCTTCACGACCCCACGGACTGCAGCCTACCAGGCCTCTCTGTCCATAGGATTTTCCAGGCAGGAGTACTGGAGTGAGGTGTCATTGCCTTCTCCAAGGTGATATTATGTTATAGTCTTATTATTATAATCTTTATTAGATAAACTTGGCAGTGTCCAGTCCAAGATGGCAATATAGGAGGCTTCTCAACTCACTGCCTCCCATAGACATACTAAATCTAAGCTACATGAAACAATGTCCTCCAAAAGAAATCCTGAAACTGTCTGAGTGACTCCCACATGTCCAGGAAAGTACATATCAAAAAGCCTATCAAAACTGGTAGGAGAGACAAAGACACAACATCGCCGTAAATCTCACCTTCATTTTGCCTACACTCAACTGTAAGGCACTCACAACTTCCAGTTTCTCATTGAGGAGTGAAGGGTTTGGAGTTAAAAACTTACCAGGCTTCCACCTGAGAGGCGGTCCCTCAAAAACCTAGCTTATTAGCTCTGAAGGCCGAAGAGTGTGTGTCTACAAGCCTATAGCAAACAAAGAAACAGTGCTTACAGGGCTCTGGAGGACTCATCTGGCTATCCTTTCAGGGGTTGGAGTAGATGCAGGAGACTGAAATTCCCATCCCCCAGTCCTTCCCAGAAAGAGGCTTGTTTGCCTATTTTAAATGCTGCAGCCTGAGGCCCAGGTTCCTTATTTAACACAAACCTAGGGGCCAACTTTGGGCTTCCCAGGTGGCTCACCTGGGAATGCAGAATCCACCTGTAATGCAGCAGATGTGGGTTCAAACCCTGGGTCAGAAAGATTCCCCTGAAGGAGGAAATGGCAACCCACTACAGTATTCTTGTCTGAGAAATCCATGGCATCACAAGAGTTGGGTAACTTCGTGACTGAGCAGACATGCACATGGGGGCCAACTTCAGTCCTCTCCAGAGCCCAGGGAGCCCAGTGGGCCCACCTCTGGTGCTCTGCCTTTGTACCTTTCCAGGTCACTTGTCTATCTTGAAAGGAATTTGTGCAAAGAATGTATGGGAAAAGTAGATCACTGAGTTTCCATAATAAATCTTATTATCTTATAAAAGACCCCAATGGACCCTTGGGGAAATAGCAAGATAAAATGGTTATTATTTTATTAAAAATATAAATTTTCTTTATAGAGAAATCTTTTAAAAAGAAAAGTCATGCAACATCTATTCTCACAGTAGACAGAATTTCTTAAAAAGAAACCCCCAAAGTTTGAGCTCAAAGGACCCTGATCGTATTCCTGGGATTAAATTTAAATCATTTATATTGAATAAAAGTTGAATGTATTCTTTACAGGTACTCTTCAGGGAGGTAGGAGGCACACTTCTCAAATATTGTCTCATCCAAACCTGCTTCTAAGACTCATGATAGATAACTGAGATTTGAACCTAATGCCTAGATTTTTAATTGTTGAATTCCAAGTAAGTAAAATTTACTTTCTTAGACTTTTCAAATTAAACAGATTTACTAAAATATTTTTGTTAATACATTCTCCTAAAATCCCATTGCTTTAAAAATACATTTAGAATGTTTTTAAATGTAGTATATTATAATTTGATTTCCTAGTTTTCTTCTATAATTTCAGATTAAGATCATGGGAAAAACATTGACTTTAATTAAATTTTTGTTGGCAGTGTATAGTCTTTAAAGGTAAAATTTTGAGGCCCTGAACAAAATTCCAGCATTTGGCAATAAAATTTTGCTAGGCTTTGTATTATTCAGGGAGAACGTTCTGCTCACCCAAGGAAATCAAAGCTTGGAAAATAAACATAAGCTCTGCATGAGCAAGCAAGGCCATGACATCATTTTGGCTGAAGATAACTAAAATTTATTGATAGGGGTTAGGAAGCCTGCAGTGGAGTGGTTATGTCAGAGGCAGAGACCATTCAGGCAGCAGAAGGCAGGTATTATGAGAACAGTCTCCAGAGCATGAACCATGGTTTACCAAAAATTCTCATAGTGGTCACTGTTCTTTGCTTTTGATTTGTCATGATTAATATAATCACAAGTGAGAAAGTCAGTGTTTGCCTCAGGGTATTTTTCTCTACACCAAGATTTCTCAGATATTTGAACAAAGACCACAGTTACTAAAATTACAAAATAAAGAGTCCTTCTTACTATGTACATGTTTCCATACAGGTGACCTAGTAACATCCTAACAGATGAGTAGGTGTACATTTGAGTAGGTGAATTAACGACAGTTTAATAAAACATCATATATTTGAAGGAGCTTGTCTGATACTGCCCTCTTGGTAGGTCTTTGCTTTTATAAATTCTAGATATTTATCATTTCACTTACTCATTACTCACTTACTATAGTTTGAACAATATCAACACGATGGTTAAGTACAGTGATCTATATTAGGTTGTCAAAAATACTTAGCCAAGTGGTTCAAAAACATATCACCTATAAGTCAGGTCCAAATACATACTAATTTTCTTAGAATGGTGGGTGTGTGTGTGCTCAGTCTGGTCCAACTCTTTGCAACCCCATGGATTGTATCCTGCCAGGCTCCTCTTGTCCATGTATTTCCAAGGCAAGAATACTAGAGTGGGTTGCCATTCCCTTCATCAGGTCATCTACCCCACCCAGGGATCGAGCCTATGTCTCCTGCACTAGCAGATGGATACTTTGCCACTGAGCTACCTGGAATAATCCTGGCTTATGACTAGTTTTTTGTTTTTGTTTTTTTAAGTTTTTAATATTGTCTGTTTTTACTCTCAAGGTTTCTGAGAGAAATTTTGTGGTGGTTCTACCTGTAAGACTCTAAAAGGACTCATCCCTCATCCCTTAGTTTTCAATATCTAATTATGATTGTAATAAAAATAAACACTGTAATAAAAATGGAGTCATTTATTATTCCACTGTTACTCCATTAATTTATTACTCCATTAATACAAGATTGTAAAGCAACTATGTTTTGTTTAGTTGCTAAGTCATGTCTGATTCTTTTGAGGCCCTATGAATTGTAGCCCGTCAAGCTCCTTTACCAGTGAGATTTCCCAGGCAAAAATACTGGAATGAGTAGCTATTTCCTTTTCCCCGGCATTTTCCAGATCCAGCGATCAAAGCCGAGCCTCTGCATTGCCAGGTGGATTCTTTACTACTGAGCCACCAGGGCAGCAGCTACACTCTGGTAAAAACAGAATGACTCAGGATAGAGGGGAAGAAAACCCAGATCTTGCTACCATGACACCACTGTGAAAACTTTTCACTAGTGGAGGGTACTGGGTTGAAGGATCCAGCAACTAGAAACCTATGATTTGTTCCAAGGCCAGAGTTAAGTCTTATTTCTTTTTTGATTCTTTTACTGTATCTACTTCAGTCTTGGGTGAAAGTGAAAGTGAAGTTGCTTAGTCGTGTCCGATTCTTTTCGACCCCATACACTACCAGGCTTCTCTGTCCATGGAATTTTCCAGGCAAGAATACTTGAGTGGGTTGCCATTTCCTTCTCCAGGAGATCTTCTCGACCCAGGAATTGAACCCAGGCCCCCCGCATTGTAGGCAGACACTTTACCCTCTGAGCCACCAGGGAAGTCCTCAGTCTCACTCTTGTGTAGGTAGAAACAATAAGCACTAACAGATAGATTAAATTCTTACTTCAATACACAGAAGGACCATTCAATATTAGAATAATGGATGTTTGTAGTGATTTTAGAGAAGGCCTCTCTGAAACAAACACCCACACACAAATAGGTCACTGAAACTTCATTTTGAATAAACTTTTCTTTTTTAGTGAATACAGCAAAGAATGAATAAACTTGTCTCTGATGTTCTTTGAAGCCCAGTATGCCCTATAGACATCAACAATTGATTTGAAAAACAGAATGAGAAAAAATAACTAGAGTCAAAATGTATTTATACTGAAAAAAAAAAGTTGTGTTTTTACAACAGATTGATTCTAGACCATGTTCTGAAAATGAAGCTTCAGATTCTAGTTAAGACTTTTTTTCCTCTGTAAATTTTGTATTTCTCTAATTACGATTGCTTTAATATTAAACAGACTTTTCCAACCCATGCCAAGCATTTGTTTGTGAGTAATTTCCATACCTAAAAAAAAATATGATGTAGACCTGCTAAATGTATTATTAAATTAGTGAATTCTAAACTAGGGCATTATGATATCCTGGTGTGATGGAAGCAGCACTGGAGGGCTGCTGAGGCACAAGGGTTTTGATGAGATCTGCCTCACTACCAACACTTCACCCTGAAAAAGAAATAGAACAAATCCCAGCAGAAACAGGGTATCTAAGACTTGGAACAGCCATAAACAAACACAGGTACTGTAACTGGACATTTACAATAAAGTTCAAATTGTCACAGAAACCAGAATCCTTGACAATGATTACTTATTAAAAAGTAAGAGATGGTCAGTCACCCTGATTGTAATCAGATCCTTCCTTGATCCTACACTTCTCTGCTAATCCCTATCATAGTAGATAACTCCAACATCCATCTGACAGCCTAAGCCAACACCTGGATCCATGTTTATCTTTTTCATTAGCCTCCTACTTATACCCCCAACAGCTTTGCCCGGGATCAGTAAAAGTGCCACACTCATGCTGAGAAGAAGTTTATTCGGAGAAGGCAATGGCACCCCACTCCAGTACTCTTGATTTTCCAGGCAAGAGTACTGGAGTGGGGTGCCATTGCCTTCTCCAAATAAACTTCTCAGTTTTTTTTAATTAAACTGCTAACTCTCAAATATCCAGAATAATTTGTTGAAAAAAAAAAATGGCCAAACCTCTTCTGGTATTAGTACATATTAATAGAAGGGTAGAGCAAGAGTGTACTAATACCAGAAGAGATTTGGCCATTTTTTTTTTCAAAAAATTATTCTGGATATTTGAGAGTTAGCAGTTTAATAATAAACTGAAAAAAAAGTTTATTTGGAGAAGGCAATGGCACCCCATTCCAGTACTCTTGCCTGGAAAATCTCATGGATGAAAGAGCCTGGTAGGCTGTACTCCATGGGGTTGCTAAGAGTCAGACACGACTGAGAGACTTCATTTTCACTTTTTACTTTCATACATTGGAGGAGGAAATGGCAACCCACTCCAGTGTTCTTGCTCGGAGAATCCCAGGGATGGGGGAGCCTGGTGGGCTGCCATCTGTGGGGTCACACAGAGTCACACACGACTGAAGCGACTTAGCAGCAGCAGCAGTTTAATAATATGTCCCTTCTTTGGGCTAGAATCCACTTTTTTCTCAATGAAATGGAATGTTCAAGACCCAGAGACAGAAGCTATTGATGAAATGCCTAGACAGTATCACATATTACTGCATGCTTCTCTAAACATGAACATATTCAATCATATGAACAGTCCTAGGCTCCTGAAGATGAGTGACTGAGTGGTCTTGCTCTCACTTATAACTGAAACTCAGTAGAGGTTGAGCTTCCAAGAAAGCAAGTTCTGAGAGTTGCAATTTCTCTCCTGAGACTAAGATTGTTGTCCATGATAAATCCAATGAAAACTTCAGTTTTTCATACACAAAGGTAGATTCTTCTTAATTTTTTAAGAAGCCAGGGCTATCAAAAAATAACTAAGAAAGATTATTAAAAGGGTTGCCTATTGCAAGTACTGAAAAATGCTGAAAAATCATTTACACGTTCCAGGTACTGTATTAAAATTAGTGAATATGACAATAAGCAACACAAAAATCCCTCTACACAAGAAAAAACAAATTTTTTTTTCTTGAAATAGCTCACTGTTCAAGAAAAAAGCAAAGTTACCATGGCCCACCTAAGAACAATTCATCTTGTTTTTTTTGTTTGTTTATTTCTGTGAGAAATAAGTTTTTATATGACAGAATGCCAGAGATCTCAATCTCCATTTGGAAACTGATGACACTGAAATTTTCCACTCTCCTATGTCCCTACAGAGAGGACATTTTTTGTTTGTTTTCCATAATGCATTTCGTGTTCTCTCTGTAACCATTCCAATACTGTCCTAAGAACATTTTCCCTAGTGGATCCTTTCTGATGACCTGACCAATCAAGACTGGAAAAAGGTTAGAAAAGCTGCTCACAGATTCATTCCCGCAATGGTGACCTAAAGAAACTGCCCATTCTGTGCTGCTACCTGGAATCCCGGTTCTGCCCTATTTTCTCAGCGTACAATTATCCTTGTGAGCTCCATAAATTACTGCATAAAATTTTCCTCTGCTTAGTTAGCTTCAGTTTCCCTTGTTTGCAGTCCAAGATTCCTAATAGATGCACCATGGACTCTTCCAGAGGTGCTGATTGCATTCCCCGGGCTCAGAGCATGCCTTATTGTGCCTGGCAACAAGCACTGAGACAAGTATATTTTACTTTGAAAATGAAATAGCACAAAAAGATGGTTTTAAGACTCATCCACTAATTTATCTTAAAAATTATTCCTTGTGATTAATGTAGCTAGTAGCTAAAACTGTTGCTTGGACACAACACAAAAATGTCAGAAAATTATCTTGCTGGGTAGTAAAAAGCTACTGACTTTTATAGCAGATTATTATTACAGCAATTACACAGCTGACATGCAGAATCCTTGAAGATATGTGGCCCTCGGGACAGCAAATAAGCCTGAAATAAATGAAACTCAAATACCAGAATCGTGTTGATGGTCAGCACTGCTCCTTTGGCAAGAAAGCAGTTTCTTCTCTTCCAAGAGAGAATTTGCATGACACTTGCCATAGATATTACTTTTCTTCCCTGTCACACATTAACTGACTGCCCAGGTGCTCAGAGCAAGAAGAGTAACACCAAGTGCTTATTAAAACAAAACAAAACAAAAAGGAAACACCTTTCAAGAAGGCACAATGTAATCACAAATATGAATGCCTCGATAATTAATAACTTGGGCTAGCTTGTAGCCTAAATCAATAATGGTTTATTTTTGCCCATCTCAAATATATAAAATTCAAGTCATGATCCGTTTTTCACACTCCCTGCCATAAGAGTTAAAAGCAAAGCCTGTGTCAAATTCTTGATTCCATATCTATTGCAGACACAATGGCAGAGATAAAACCTAATGAGTTTCTATAAACACAACCAATTTGTTAGCATTGACTGGTCACTTCAGTGAAAGAACCAGTCAATTTAATCAAATTGGCCAAACTGGCCTTAAGCTCGAGTGACAAATGGATGCAGTCAAAATAATCAAACAACATAAACAGACTGGGTGTATTCACTTCAGTATCCTTATTATGGTTCTGAATCTTAATTTTTTTTTTTTTTTTTTTTTTTTTTGCTAATAAGTGCTAGTCTCTGCTGAGTAGGAAAACATTAGTATTGAGGATCACAAAGTGAGATGCCTGCTTACCCTAGTGGTCATAACCAATCATCTGAATGAGCAAAACCTGTAAGCAAATGGACTAAACCTTCCCCCAGCCTCTTGACTGAGGGCATGCCCAGGAGTCCTACACCAGGTTTTCTAATCATTGGCATGTGAAGAATCCAGAAGAGACATTGCCCCTAGCCACAGTATAATTGGTTATATACATACAGCATAAACATACGTTTACTGGACAGTGGACACAGGAATACTGAATTAGAAAACATACCCTAGTGACTCCACCAGGAATCTAAAAAGAATAGACAGCAGAGAGGGCTTTCTAAAGCCCCAAACAATCACAGTAATTCACTTCCAACTGTTACCCTGCTGGCACTCTTCCTAAGCAGACAGCGGAGGGCTGCTGCATCTCTCAGATAACAAGGTAATTAATGTTAAAAAGGAAGACCATATTGAGGAGGGTCAGTGGTAGCTTCAGAATTATAAAAAGGTAGAATTAAAGAGCCTATTTCCATTTGGTGCTTTTTTTTTTTCTTAAGGCTTATTTTAAAAAGATTTGAAAAAGCAGGGGTAGAGATGTGAATAAACAAAAGCTATTATAGGAAAATGAAATTCCTTTCCTCTTGGCCTCTTGCTATTACAGAACTTTTCTGAAGCCCCAATGGCATTTTATAACCCAACTTTCCAAAATTATTCATCTACTTAAAAAAACAACACACACAGATCATAGAACATATTCATAAACACCTTTTGGGGTGATGCCATCCTTTCAGGGTGCCCCAATTTTCCACCCTGTTTCTCTACTTTGCAAGTAAATACATAATCACAATTTTTTAATTATCCAAACTACAGTTACTGTCCCATAACATCTGGAGAAATTTTACCATCAAAAGATAGTGATGGGCTTGTAGAAAGCTATATGGAAGGATTATATAAGATTTACCTTTCCCAGGTGGCACTAGTGGCAAAGAATACACCTACCATTGCAGAAGATGTAAGAGATGTGGGTTTTGATCCTTTGGTCAGGTACATACCTTGGAAGAAGGCATGGCAACTCACTCCAGTATTCTTGCCTGGAGAATCCCATGGAGAGAGCAGCCTGGTGGGCTGTCCATGGGGTCACAAAGAGTCAGACATGACTGAGTTGACTTAGCATGCACATAAGATTTAAATATCCATCAGCAGATGAATGGATAAGAAAGCTGTGGTACATATACACAATGGAGTATTACTCAACTATTAAAAAGAGTACATTTGAATCAATTCTAATGAGGTAGATGAAACTGGAGTGAAGTAAGCCAGAAAGAAACAGAGTGAAGTAAGCCAGAAAGAAAAACACCAATGCAGTATATGGATTGGTGTTTTTCCATATGGAATTTAGAATATATGGAATATATGGAATTTAGAAAGATGGTAACGATAACCCTGTATGTGAGACAACAAAAGAGACACAGATGTATAGAACAGTCTTTTGGACTCTGTGGGAGAGGAAGAGGGTGGGATGATTTGGGAGAATGGCATTGAAACATGTATAATATTGTATAAGAAATGAATCACTAGTCTAGGATTGATGTAGGACACAGGATGCCTGGGGCTGGTGCACTGGGATGACCCAGAGAGATGGTACAGGGAGGAAGGTGGGAGGGAGGTTCAGGATTGGGAATGCATGTACATCTGTGGTGGATTTCTGTTGATGTATGGCAAAACCGATACAGTATTGTAAAGTAAAATAAAGTAAAATTCAAAAAAGAGAAATTTAATATTCTTTCAAATCTATGACATTTATGTCATAATAAATAGCGATAATAAATGTGGTCTTTAAGTAACTATGAAGAAGAAGGCAATGGCACCCCACTCTAGTACTCTTGCCTGGAAAATCCCATGGACTGAGGAACCTGGAAGGCTGCAGTCTATTGGGTCGCTGAGGGTCAGGCATGACTGAGCGACTTCACTTTCAATTTTTACTTTCCTGCATTGGAGAAGGAAATGACAACCCACTCCACTGTTCTTGCCTGGAGAATCCCAGGGACAGAAGAGCCTGGTGGGCTGCTGTCTCTGGGTTCGCACAGAGTTGGACACAACTGAAGTGACTTAGCATAGCATAGCATAGCAAGTAACTATGAAGCATAAGAAAATATTCTGCCTTATGCAACAGCTAAAGAAATGAAAATAGATAGCTAACAAGAATTTGCTGCATGCCTCAGGAAACTCAGACAGGAGCTCTGTATCAACTTAGAGGGGTGGATGGGGGGGGGGGATGGGAGGAAGGTTGAAAAGGAGGGGATATATGTATACTTATGACTGATTCATGTTGTGGTTTGACAGAAAACAACAAAATTCTGTAAAGCAATTATCCTTCAATTAAAAAATAAATAAATTATTTAAAAAAGAAAATAAGAAATGAGACCTTGAGAAATATTATTAGGCTTTACTTAGAGAAGATGTAATCATAAACATGATAATGGTTAACATGTACTAAATACTTACTCTGGGCTTCCCTAGTGGCTCAGTGGTAAATAATCTACCTGCCAATGCAGGAGACATAAGAGACGTGACCTCTGGGTTGGGAAGATCCTCTGGAGTAGGAAATGTCAATCCAATTCAGAATTCCCAGTCCCATGGATAGAGGAGGCTAGTGGGGTAGAGTCCATGGGATTGTAAAGAGCTGGACATGACTGAAAGACTAAACAACAACAAATACTTACTCTCTGTAAATACTAGACTTAGTGTTCTCATACATTGAAACATTTAACACATTTAAATCGCAAAACAACCCTAACTGGTAGTTATGACTTTAATCCTCATTGCTTTAAAGTGAGAAAAGAAGACTGAGGCACAGAGAAATTGAGCAGCTTACAAAGGTAACACAGTTAATAAGTGGATAAACAAGGATTTAAATGCTGAAAATATAGTTTTGAGATGCATAACCTTAATCTATACACAAAGAAGCCTTAAAATAAACCATCAGGATATCTGTGTAAATGAAATATTATATATAGCTTAGTTTTGAACATAATGTTGGATATGCAGGACAAGCTCTCAAGGGATGCTAATATTAATGGCAGAAGAAAGAAAATTATAGTAAATATTATATAAATTCTGTAGCATATTCTAGAAATGTTAGAAAACATCACATTTTTGATACTATTTACTTATATATGTGTATATACCATACTCACACACTTAATTACTTAGTGATGAAATCTATGTCCAGAAACTATATCCATTACAGAGAGTTTTTAAAGGAGTTTTAATTTCTTCTCTACCTATAATGTCTGCTTTTGGGGGCTTCCCAGGTGGCACTAGTGATAAAGAACCCGCCTGCCAATGCATGAAATGTCGGTTTGACCTCTGGATCAGGAAGATCCCCTAAAGGAGGACGTGGCAACCCACTCCAGTATTATTGCGTGAAGCATCCCATGGACAGAGGTGCCTGGTGGGTACAGTCCATGCAATCACAAAGAGTTGTACATGATTGAAGTAACAGCACACAACATGTCTGCTTTTTGAATGAGTATTCGGTATTACTCTTTCTTTATCATAAATATAGTTGATCAGTTTGGATTATAGTAAACTATCTTGAGTAAAATTACAAGTCTTAATAGGCTTCTAGAGACTGTGTATATTAGCAACTATTATCTTACATTCACAGTCAAAACAGGACAAGTTTAATGGTTTCATTAAAAGCCTGGCAGAGAGAGGAAAAGTCAGAATTTGGATTTCAAACTCAAGGAAACAGTTGGATAAAATCTATGATACTGGCTATTTCTTAAAATGTGCCTTAACAGCATGTTAAATAACTATGATATGGAGCAACTGTAACTCCGGTTTTCCTTTCAACCTCTTAGTTATGCTTAAAGAAGCACACAGCCCACCACCAACTCCACTACAGTAAAGCAGCAAAAAGAAATGAGGATCACTAAAGAAAAAGCTGAAGGGCTCACAGCTCCTGAAAGTGAGGTACGCCATAAACACAGGAAGAGGACAGTCCCCATTTGCCAGCAATAGAAAGTCCACAGAGCATTTTTCACCAAGGGAAGGTTTGCTTCATTAACCTTTAGGTGACAGCAACTAAGGGAGACAGCAGAAAAAAGGGGTTGAAACAGCTCTAGGAAAGATGGCAATGGGTCAGAAGTAAGGTGGGTTGTGACAGGGACGATCTCTAAAGGAAAGAAAAAACATGGACATCAGCGACACAAATAGGAAGTGACAGGAAGAAACTGTTTGGGACTGTAAATGAGCTCAGTGGGAAAAGAACTGGAACGCGCACTGGAGTGAAACCACTGAATTATGGGATTATGCCCCCAGAACTTTTAACAGCAATATGGTCTCCTGACCCACAGAGCACACCTAGATTATTACACATCCTCCTGCCTTCCACATCCTGTTCTGAGAAGTAGCAAAGTCTACTGTGACTGGAAAATAAACCAACCCTTTTCTTTTTACCTCTTCTTTGCTTCCCAAATTAGGGAGAAAACAGAAATGTAAATTTTCCCTGTGTGGCTGTACTCTCACTGAAAGGTGGTGATACTTTAGAAAATCCTGATGAGAATATTTAATTCTGTGTTTTCTTCTATCAGGGCTAATGTCCCTTTGAAGGTGCCTCTCCTGTTCAGAGCCTAGTGTATTCACCTCTAATTCCTTTCTATAACAGATCTTTAAAGGAAATCTGGGATATAAATGTCTCAACGTATCCCATGTTTGAGCCTCAGGTGTTTCTTGGCTGGATTTTCCCCTACAGGTGCTGTTAATAGATTGGAGTTAGTAAAGAGGCCCCTCACTCTGAAATCTAGGTCACAAACTGATTGCTCCTTGCTCAGCATCCACTTTGTAGGGACAGCGTCACTCCTCCTGAAATTAAAGATAGTTAGCACCTTTCTAATCTTGTGAAGTGTTGCAGACCTAATGTAAATGAGTCCAGTGGGGGCACGTCAGCTGACAGGTCCTGAATGCTGGACAGCCAGAATTGTGGAAACTGTCCACTTGACCCCACACAGTCCCATTTTCACCTGCGAACCCAAATAAATGCTTAATATGCTGCGTGCTCAATGCTGCTCTGCATGCTTTACTTATTTGAGAACAAATGTTATACAGTGAACAACATAGTCAGGAAGAAGGTTTCTTTGAGTACAGTTTTTGAAACAAAATTTGTATTTGATGCCAGTTTTTAATAGAACACACATATTCACATGAAAAGAGTAATTATAAGTCAAAGATTGAGAGCAAACAAAACTCAGAGATCTTGTGAAACAAAGCCTGCTGTGTCTAGAATTAAATGGCTGCTTTACAACAAAGCACAGGGTGATAGAGCTATGAGGGCATGGCAAAGACTGTGTTTTAATTTGTTCACTTAGCCCCTGCACTAGATGGAATTCTCCACCCCTGGGAAAAAAATGAGTTATCTGCAGGGTTTGGAGAGATATATTAATTAAGTAGAAGGGTTTGGGGGGAAAGATAGCATGAGAATAGACTGGAAGTCCATCACCTCATCATTTTACTACATACTGCATGGGATGGGGGAGGGGTACAGGATTTGCCAAAATACAAACATACACAGAAGACTGAACTACTTCCTCTAGGTCACTCCAGATCTGTCTCCTGAGAAGGAAGCATGATGGTCCTTCAAGATCCACACTCTTCACGTGGGGGGAAGCTTTGGGAGAAACAAGAGCAACCACTGACCTCTGGCAGGTTTCACTTCAAGGTGTTATGCTACGGGATCAATTATGCAATTTTCCTGCCTGTGAGACAGATGCAAGAGAAAACATCACATGGCCTATATGAGCTTTCACAAGTTGTGAGCAGGGTTTCCCAGGTGAGAGAAGAGTATAACCTCAAGGAAGAGGGGCTTCACACCCTCACGGTGGCAGGAGCAGGAAGCAGGGTGAGGAGACAGAACGAAGGGTCGGGTGTATTTCACTGCTTCATAGAGCAGGGGTGGAGGTGATGCAAAGAGTACCAGGTGATACACTCATTATTAGTACTATCCACAGCAGGAACTGACATGCCAGAGCTTGAAGTGACCACAGCAGGGACACTGCTGCCTGCAATTGTTCAAGAGGAAATACAAAGTCTTGCGGAAAGAACAAGAATCAGAGGGGATGTTTTCAAAGAAGAGGGAATACATTTCTTTCCATTCCTTTTCCATTTAAAGTCTAGGAGCATGCTCACAGTCATTTCTGATGCTGTGCGACTCCCCAGGACTATAGCCCACCAGGTTCCTCTGTTTATGGAATTTTCCAGGCAAGAATACTGGAGTGGGTTGCCATTCCCTTCTCCAAGGGATCTCCTGATCCAGGGATCCAAACCACATCTCCTGTGTCTCCTGCATTGGCAAGCAGATTCTTTACCGCTGAGCCACCTGGGAAGTTCAATTGATCTAGTAAGGGGAATCAAATGCCATAGAAACAAAATTCTGGGACTACTATTTTTTATTTTTTAATATAAATTTATTTATTTTAATTGGAGGTTAATTACTTTACAATGTTGTATTGGTTTTGCCATACATCAACATGAATCCGCCACTGCTGGGCATACTATTTTTAAGAGATGCTAGCACAATTGGTTTTGCTCCAATATGAAAAATATAATTTCCAATGAAAACAAAAGTCTTAATGTGGAGGAAATAATATTGAGATATATAAATACATTCAAATTTGTCGTATTTTCTCATTATTGGCTTATCTTGTTACATACTGTATTTGTTAT
>SJYC01086430.1:0-21139 GCA_006408675.1 Madoqua kirkii | reverse complement strand
CCCTACCAGACTGTTAAAAAAAATAGGGAGGTAAAATAAGAGCAATTGCAGAAATGTAACATCTATAAAAATTGCATTTTATGCATCCTAGGAAGATTAATTGGAAAAGGCAATGACACCCAACTCCAGTACTCTTGCCTGGAAAATCCCATGTATGGAGGAGCATGAAAGGCTGCAGTCCACAGGGTCGCTAAGAGTCGGACATGACTGAGTGACTTCACTTTCACTTTTCACTTTCAAACTTTGGAGAAGGAAATGACAACCCACTTCAGTGTTCTTGCCTGGAGAATCCCAGGGACTGGAAAGCTTGGGGAGCTTCCATCTCTGGGGTCGCACAGAGCCGGACACGACTGAAGCAACTTAGCAGCAGCAGCAGCAAGAAGATTAATGGAGCATTTGCTCCATCAAAATGAAGAAAATATATATAGTCAAGAGGAGTCTAAGGAGACATCACAAAACTGCAATGTGGTAACCTCAATGCAATACTAGAACCGAAAAAAGATGTTAGGTCAATAATAGGAATACAAGGTCTATACAGTCAAAGCTATGGTTTTTCCAATAGTCATGTATGGATGTGAGAGTTGTTCTGTGAAGAAGGCTGAGCACCAAAGAATTAATGCTTTTGAGATGGGGTATTTGAGAAGACTCTTGAGAGTCTCTTGAACTGCCAGGAGATCAAACCAATCAATCTAGAGGAAATCAATCTTGGATATTCATGGGAGGGACTGATGCTAAGGCTGAAGATTCAATACTCTGGCCACCTGATGCAAAAAACTGACTCATTGTAAAAGACCCTGATGCTGGGGAAGACTGAAGGCAGGAGGAGAAGGGGACGACAGAAGATGAGATGGTTGGATGGCATCACCAAATCAATGAACATGAGTTTGAGCTACAGCCAGATAGTGAAGGACAGGGAAGCCTGGCATGCTGTAGTCCAAGGGGTCAAACAGTTGGACACAACTAGGCGACTGAACAACAAAAGAATACTAGGTAAATAACAGGAAATCTAAATAAAGTGTTGGCTTTAGTTATGCAGGTCAGGAAGCAACAGTTAGAACTGGACATGGAAGAAAAGACTGGTTCCAAATAGCAAAAGGAGTATGTCAAGGCTGTATATTGTCACCCTGCTTATTTAACTTATATGCAGAATACATCATGACAAACACTGAGCTGGAAGAAGCACAAGCTGGAATTAAGACTGCCAGAAGAAATATCAATAACCTCAGATATGCAGATGACACCATCCTTATGGCAGAAAGTGAAGAGGAAATAAAAAGCCTCTTGATGAAAGTGGAAGAGGAGAGTGAAAAAGTTGGCTTAAAGCTCAATATTCAGAAAACTAAGATCATGGCATCTGGCCCCAATCACTTCATGGCAAATAGATGGGGAAACAGTGGAAACAATGTCAATATTTTGGGGGGCTCCAAAATCACTGCAGATGGTGACTACAGCCATGAAATTAAAACACATTTACTCCTTGGAAGAAAACTTATGACCAACCTAGATAGCATATTGAAAACCAGAGACATTACTTTGCCAACAAAGGTCCATCTAGTCAAGGCTATGGTTTTTCAAGTAGTCATGTATGGATGCAAGAGTTGGACTGTGAAGAAAGCTGAGCACCAAAGAATTGATGCGTTTAAACTATGGTGTTGGAGAAGACTCTTGAGAGTCCCTTGGACTACAAGGAGATCCAACCCATCCATTCTAAAGGAGATCAGCCTCACGTGTTCTTTAAAAGGAATGATGCTGAAACTGAAACTCCAGTACTTTGGCCACCTCATACAAAGAGTTGACTCATTGGAAAAGACTCTGATTTTGGGAGGGTTTGGAGGCAGGAGGAAAAAGGGACGACAGAAGATGAGCTGGCTGGATGGTAACACCGACTTGATGGATGTGAGTCTGAGTGAACTCTGGGAGATGGTAATGGACAGGGAGGCCTGGCATGCTGCAATTCATGGAGTGGTAAAGAGTCGGACATGACTGAATGACTGAACTGAACTGAACTGAATGATGACATAACAATACTGGGTTATTTACTGTAACAAATACACTGTAAGATGCTAATAATAGGGGAAACAGTATGGGTATATAGGAACTTTCTGTACTGTAGTCTTAGTTTCTATATAAATCTAAAACTGTTCTAGAAACATAAAGTTCATTTGAAAAATCAGTATAATTTAGGCCCTCTTATTTTCCCCTTCTTAGAAATGAGAAAACTGAGGCACAATATAATTTAGTTATTTCCCCCCAAACACACAGCTAGTAATTTGTAAGGCCAATATATGCTAACCTTAAAATTTCACCCCAGCATCCATGCTCTTAATTGTTATGCTATATGTAAGTATAGACCTAAGGCTAAGAGAAGTAAGTTGTCATGAGTCTTTTGTTGCTATACCAAATAATCCTGATCAGAAAAATTAAGAGGAATTTCTTTCAATAACTTTCTCGCAGAAACAGGATAAGGAGGAAGGATTTTATTTCCTTACTTCCTTGACAAGTGAGAGCAGCCAAGAATACTATTTAAATGCTACTCTTGGTTGTCCTGGTTATGAGGACCTCATGTAGCATTCAGTCAGTTAGTTCAGTTCATTCACTCAGTTGTGTCCAACTCTGTGATCCCATGAATCACAACATGCCAGGCCTCCCTGTCCATCTCCAACTCCCAGAGTTTATCCAAACTCATGTCAGTGATGCCATCCAGCCATCTGATCCTCTGTCATCCTCTTCTCCTCCTGCACCCAATTCCTCTAAGCATCAGGCTCTTTTCCAATGAGTCAACTCTTTGCATGAGATGGCCAAAGTATTGGAGTTTCAGCTTCAACATCAGTCCTTTCAATGAACACCCAGGACTGATCTCCTTTAGAATGGACTCATTAGGTCTCCTTGCAGTCCAAGGGACTCTCAAGAGTCTTCAATACCACAGTTCAAAAGCATCAATTCTTTGGCGTTGCTCAGAGGTTAAAGCATCTGCCTGCAGTTCAGGAGACCTGGGTTTGATCCCTGGGTTGGGAAGATCCCCTGGAGAAGGAAATGGCAACCCACTCCAATATTGTTACCTGGAGAATCCCGTGGACAGAGGAGCCTGGTAGGCTACAGTCCACGGGGTCACAAAGAGTCGGACATTACTGAGCGACTTCACTTCACTTCAGCTTTCTTCACAGTCCAACTCTCACATCCATACATGACTACTGGCACAACAATAGCCTTGACTAGATGGACCTTTGTTGGCAAAGTAATGTCTCTGCTTTTTAATATGCTCTCTAGTTTGGTCATAACCTTCCTTTCAAGGAGTAAGTGTCTTTTAATTTCATGGCTGCAATCACCATCTGAAGTGATTTTGGAGCCCTCCCACTTAGCATTACCAGGATTATAATAAGAAATCCATATGCAAATGAAGTAAATAGTAGTAAAAGGCAAGGTAATCGGTGTTTTAGCTATACCCAACTTAAGAGCCCTTCAGGTATGACATAAAGCAAATGCCCTTATGAGTATAGAGTGGAAGCGACAAATAGATTCAAGGGATTAGATCTGATAGAGTGCTTAAAGAACTATGGACAGAGGTTTGTAACATGGTATTGGAGCCAGTGACCAAAAACATCCCAAGAAATTCAACATGGCAAAATGGTTGTCTGAGGATGAGTTAAAAATAGCTGAGAAAAGAAAAGAAACAAAAGGCAAAGGAGAGAAAGAAAGATATACCCATCTGAATGCAGAGTTCCAAAGAATAGCAAGGGGGAGATAAATTTTCTTAAGTGATCAACACAAAGAAACAGAAGAAAACAATAGAATGGGAAAGACTAGAGATTTCTTCAAGAAAATTAGAGATACCAAGGGAACATTTCATGCAAAGATGGGCACAATAATGAACAGAAATAGTATGGACCTAACAGAAGCAGAAGATATTAAGAAGAGGTGGCAACAATGCACAGAAGAACTATACAAAAAAGGTCTTAATGAGCCAGATAACTGCAATGGTGTGATACCTCACCTATAGTCAGATATCTTAGAGTATGAAGTCTGTGAATCTTAAGAAGCATTAGTATGAACTAAGCTAGTGGAGGTGATGGAATTCCAGTTGAGCTATTTCAAATCCTGAAAGATGATGCTGTGAAAGTGTTGTACTCAATATGCCGGGAAATATGGAAAACTCAGCAGTGTCCACAGGACTGGAAAAGGTCTTATTCCAATCCCAAAGAAGAGCAATGCCAAAGAATGTAAAAACTAACACACAATTGCACTCATCTCACATACTAGCAAGGTAATGCTCAGAATCTTTCAAGCTAGGTTTTAGCAGTATGTGAACTGAGAATTTCCAGATGTACAAGCTGGATTTAGAAAAGGCAAACTCAAATTAGAAAAGGCAAGCTCAATTTAGAAAAGGCAGAGGAACCAGAGATCAAATTGCCAACATCTGTTGGATCATAGAAAGAGCAAGTGAGTTCCAGAAAAATATCTACTTCTGCTTCATTGACTACAATAAATACATCGTATGGATCACAATACACTGTGGAAAAGTCTTAAAGAGATGGGAATACCAGACCACCTTACCTGCCTCCTGAAAAACATACATGCATGTCAAGAAGCAACAGTTAGAACTGGACATGAAACGATAGACTGGTTCCAAATTGGGAAAGGAGTATGTCAAGGCTGTATATTGTCACCCTGCTTATTTACCTTCCATTCAGAGCACGCCACATGAAATGCTGGGCTGGATGAAGCACAAGCCAGAATCAAGATTTCCAGGAGACATATTAATAACCTCAGATATGCAGATGACACCACCCTTCTGGCAGAAAGTGAAGAGGAACTAAAGAGCCTCTTGATGAAAATGAAAGAGGAGAGTAAAAAGCTGGCTTAAAACTCAACATTCAAAACACTAAGATCACAGCATGTGCTACCATCACTTCATGTCAAATAGATAGGGAAACAATGGAAATTGTGACAGACTTTATTTTCTTGGGCTCCAGAATCACTGTAGATTGTGACTGCAGCCATAAAATGACAAGGTGCTTGCTCCTTGGAAGAAAAGTTATGACAAACCTAGAAAGCAAATTAAAAAGCAGAGACATCTATTTGCCAAAAAAGGTTCTTATAGTCAAAGCTATGGTTTTCCCAGTAGTTGTATACAGATGCGAGAGTTGGACCATAAAGAAGGCTGAACTTTGAAGAATGGTACCAGAGAAGACTCTTGAGAGTCCTTTAGTCAGAAAGAAGATAAAACTTGTCAATCCTAAAGGAAATTAACCTTGGATATTCATTGGAAGGACTGATGCTGAAGTTCCAGTACTTTGGCCACCTGATGTGAAGAACCAATTCTTTGGAAAAGATCCTGATGCTGGGAGAGGTTGAAGGCAGAAGGAGAAGGGATGACAGAAGATGAGATGGTTGGATGGCATCATATACTAATAGACTCAAGTTTTAGCAAACTCTGGAAGATAGTGAAAGACATGGAAGCCTGGCATAGTGCAATCCATGAGGATGCAAAGAGTTGGACGCACCGGAACAGTAACAACAATCTTAAGCAGAGCTCTGAGAGACTGTGTCAGTAGACGACAGATATATGTTCAGACTTGGACTGTTAACAGACGACATTGTGATAAGACTAACTGCTCATGACCTTTTGTAGTCCATTCATTTTGCCCAGTGATTTTTATATCTTACATAAAAAAGGAGTTACTGTGAATTCACAGTTCCCCACCTATTTTTATCTGTTAGTTTCATTACATGGAAGAAGTTCTAGACTATGAAATGTCAGATTGTTTTTCTTCTTGAGATATCATAATACTTGGCTGAGGAACTTGACAGTTTTATAATTTTGAATGTGGGACTCTTTAAGTTGACAAAACCAGTTTAAACTACTTTAATGTCAGATTTAGTAGTACATACCACTGAGCATTCAGAAATGTCTAGATACAGGTTTTTATCTATGTCATCAGGATTCTTTCATTTATTCTTTCCTCTGTGTGATCCCTTAAGGAGATTCCTCACATGGTACAAAGATCAATGTCAGAAACTCTAGACTTAGTATAGAGAAGTGTCTTTTCTCCCCTTGAGTTGTATAAATTTATGAAAGCCGAACACTACTGAGAGTAGCTGTGTTTGCCAAACTCTTTCATCCTTCATCCTAAACCAGTTATTTGATCAGAGGAAGATGGTAGAGTAATTGATTTTGCAACTTGGCTTACATTCCCATATCAAGTTGTAGGGTTTGGGGAAAGCCCTGGTCAGCAGTGTTGACAGTCCGGAGGAGTATTTCCTTAAAGCAACCCTGTGCCTACATACCTTACCTAGAAATGCAAAATTATGTTTTCTCTCTCTTTCTTATTTCCTTTCCGATGTCCCCCTGATTACTACTTATTTCCAAGGTTATAGCATTTAGATATATGAGTAAAAATGATCGATTTAGATAAATAATAACTTGAATTTTAAGCAATAGAGATATTGATTACTTTAAAAAAGAATCACTTTACATTTTCCTTTCAGATGACTTAAGCACAGCTCTATAAAAATTCCAAAAAAAATCAACATCCTTAACTTAGCTTAAAATAAATGTTTTCTAAGGGAACTTTCTATAAAACTGCAATAGCCACACTCTCCTAACAAAGACACTTGCAAGATGTAAAGGGCAATGGAGAAGCTGAATTTTTCCACTATTATATCTGTACACTTTTTCCTTTGAGGAGAATGATATTCAAACTGGAAATATAGTCAGCTGGTCCCTGTCACCTGCATTTCAGTCTTTTCTTTCTGTTAAAAAGGTTCTTATAGTCAAAGCTATGGTTTTCCCAGTAGTTGTATACAGATGCGAGAGTTGGACCATAAAGAAGGCTGAACTTTGAAGAATGGTACCAGAGAAGACTCTTGAGAGTCCTTTAGTCAGAAAGAAGATAAAACTTGTCAATCCTAAAGGAAATTAACCTTGGATATTCATTGGAAGGACTGATGCTGAAGTTCCAGTACTTTGGCCACCTGATGTGAAGAACCAATTCTTTGGAAAAGATCCTGATGCTGGGAGAGGTTGAAGGCAGAAGGAGAAGGGATGACAGAAGATGAGATGGTTGGATGGCATCATATACTTAATAGACTCAAGTTTTAGCAAACTCTGGAAGATAGTGAAAGACATGGAAGCCTGGCATAGTGCAATCCATGAGGATGCAAAGAGTTGGACGCACCGGAACAATAACAACAATCTTAAGCAGAGCTCTGAGAGACTGTGTCAGTAGACGACAGATATATGTTCAGACTTGGACTGTTAACAGACGACATTGTGATAAGACTAACTGCTCATGACCTTTTGTAGTCCATTCATTTTGCCCAGTGATTTTTATATCTTACATAAAAAAGGAGTTACTGTGAATTCACAGTTCCCCACCTATTTTTATCTGTTAGTTTCATTACATGGAAGAAGTTCTAGACTATGAAATGTCAGATTGTTTTTCTTCTTGAGATATCATAATACTTGGCTGAGGAACTTGACAGTTTTATAATTTTGAATGTGGGACTCTTTAAGTTGACAAAACCAGTTTAAACTACTTTAATGTCAGATTTAGTAGTACATACCACTGAGCATTCAGAAATGTCTAGATACAGGTTTTTATCTATGTCATCAGGATTCTTTCATTTATTCTTTCCTCTGTGTGATCCCTTAAGGAGATTCCTCACATGGTACAAAGATCAATGTCAGAAACTCTAGACTTAGTATAGAGAAGTGTCTTTTCTCCCCTTGAGTTGTATAAATTTATGAAAGCCGAACACTACTGAGAGTAGCTGTGTTTGCCAAACTCTTTCATCCTTCATCCTAAACCAGTTATTTGATCAGAGGAAGATGGTAGAGTAATTGATTTTGCAACTTGGCTTACATTCCCATATCAAGTTGTAGGGTTTGGGGAAAGCCCTGGTCAGCAGTGTTGACAGTCCGGAGGAGTATTTCCTTAAAGCAACCCTGTGCCTACATACCTTACCTAGAAATGCAAAATTATGTTTTCTCTCTCTTTCTTATTTCCTTTCCGATGTCCCCCTGATTACTACTTATTTCCAAGGTTATAGCATTTAGATATATGAGTAAAAATGATCAATTTAGATAAATAATAACTTTAATTTTAAGCAATAGAGATATTGATTACTTTAAAAAAGAATCACTTTACATTTTCCTTTCAGATGACTTAAGCACAGCTCTATAAAAATTCCAAAAAAAATCAACATCCTTAACTTAGCTTAAAATAAATGTTTTCTAAGGGAACTTTCTATAAAACTGCAATAGCCACACTCTCCTAACAAAGACACTTGCAAGATGTAAAGGGCAATGGAGAAGCTGAATTTTTCCACTATTATATCTGTACACTTTTTCCTTTGAGGAGAATGATACTCAAACTGGAAATATAGTCAGCTGGTCCCTGTCACCTGCATTTCAGTCTTTTCTTTCTGTTGTACTTACCAAGTAACATTCATTAAAGTCTTAATTATTGACATGTAGATTCAAAATGCATCTCTAAAATATCTGAATGTTTGCTTCTAAGTTCTCACACTTTCTAAAATTTTAGAGGAAAAATTAAAATAATTATATCTGAATTTAGTAACTTTAGATGAATAATTTTTAACATAACATTTTCTAAAGAGTCTCACTTACCTGGTACTTCTATTTTCTAATATTAAAGTTATTTCTGATTATTACACATCATTCATAAAGTTATAAAGATATGAGAAGACAGAAAAACTATCATACCATGTAGATATGATAACTGATATTTTGATAGTTTTCTTCTAATAACCATGAAAATTAAGTAGCTAAAACCACATGGTAAACTTTTTAAATTTTGCCCTTTTATGACAAACGTGTGATAAGCTTTCCCTCATGTAATTAATAGGCTTCTCTGGTGGCTCAGCTGATAAAGAATCTGCCTGGAGTGAGGGAGAACTGGGTTCTATCCCTGGGTTAGGAAGATCCCCTGGAGAAGGGAAAGCCTATGCACTCCAGTATCCTGGCCTGGAGAATTCCACGGACTGTATAATCCATAGGGTCGCAAAGAGTTGGGCACGACTGAGCAGACTTTTTCTTTCTTTCTTCTGGTGACTCTGTGGTAAAGAATCTGCCTGAAATGCAGGAGCCACAAGAGACAGGGTTTTGATCCCTGGATCTCTGGGTCAGGAAGATCCCATGGAAGAAGGCATGGCAAGCCACTCCAGTATTTTTGCCTGGAGAATACCAGGGACAGAGGAGGCTGGTGTGTTAAGGTCCATAGCATCGCAAAGGGTCGGACATGACTAAAGCGACTTAGCATGCACACATGTAACTGATAATCTTTGTTTCAATGGCTTCTATTCACCATAAGAGCATATAATATTTTCCCTTTGCTTAAATACATATGTTCGTGACTGTTTCTGCACTCTATTTTTTTCCATTGATTTATTAGTGTATTCTTACCTGTCAAGGTTTACATTAAGTCATTATCCATTATAAAGTAAATTCCACTCATTGTGTTTTAGAATGCTTTGGCAATTACATTTCCCTATGAATTTTAGAATCAGCTTGTCAACTTCCACACAAACACACACCCACACAAATCTACGTAGGTATTCATTGGAATTCCAGTGAATCTATCAATCAGCTTGAGGATAATATGGTTACCAAGTTTTCTTCATTCCCTTTGTCTTTTTCTATCTCTCTTTCAAACCATGATCATCATACATTTTTCCATTTATTTAAGTCTTTAATTTCTCTCAATATTGGTTCATTGCCTTGGGTAGCTCTCATTTAATTTGATTATATTTGATTTAATATGCTATTGTATATAACATTATAAAGTTTATTTTATGTTTATTGCTACTGAATTTTTTTTCATTCCTATATTTCTGAGCACTTGAGTTATTTTTAGCTGTCAGTATGTATGTGTGGTATGTGTGTCTGCACATATAAGTGATTACATCCTTTAGCACTGCATTATTGCCATTAACATGTTAATTTTATGAGTGAAAATAAACTTTTATCATCTTAATTCTCATTTCTTTAATTATTAGTAAGGGTGAATATTTTAAAATGTTCATTAGCCATTGTAACTGAATAATTAACAATTCTGCAAGCTACAGAGAAACTCTTATAGAAATAAGATGTGTATAAGAGACAGCCATGAGGATGCAAAGAGTTGGACGCACCGGAACAGTAACAACAATCTTAAGCAGAGCTCTGAGAGACTGTGTCAGTAGACGACAGATATATGTTCAGACTTGGACTGTTAACAGACGACATTGTGATAAGACTAACTGCTCATGACCTTTTGTAGTCCATTCATTTTGCCCAGTGATTTTTATATCTTACATAAAAAAGGAGTTACTGTGAATTCACAGTTCCCCACCTATTTTTATCTGTTAGTTTCATTACATGGAAGAAGTTCTAGACTATGAAATGTCAGATTGTTTTTCTTCTTGAGATATCATAATACTTGGCTGAGGAACTTGACAGTTTTATAATTTTGAATGTGGGACTCTTTAAGTTGACAAAACCAGTTTAAACTACTTTAATGTCAGATTTAGTAGTACATACCACTGAGCATTCAGAAATGTCTAGATACAGGTTTTTATCTATGTCATCAGGATTCTTTCATTTATTCTTTCCTCTGTGTGATCCCTTAAGGAGATTCCTCACATGGTTAGCCTTTTATTTAAGCATTGTTTTATACTGTGTAATGCCATTTACCTTTGACTATATTTTATAATAATATCTGAATTTTCAAAGTCCTTTTGTTATGTCCTTGTTATTAATTGGATTCACTTACCACATTACTGGGATGCTGAAAGTTTAACAATGCCAAGCTTTTATTTATGACAGACTGTGTTTTAATATATTGAATCCTGACTTAGATACAAGATTTATAACAGTAAAACAAATGAATGTGATTCATTCCCTACTTTAAGTAGTTGACTATCTAGATAGTAGCGTAGAAAGCCCTGTGTGCAGTCAAATAGAATCAAGCCTGGGGAACAGAATCTGGAATTAGCCAATCATAAAATTCCAAATGGAACATAAAATTTACTTTGTAGTTTAATTTATTTTGCCCTGTTGTTGTCTTAGATGTTAATGAATAATTCTACCTGGCCACCTGTGGTGAAATGAGTATGTTGGTGAAAAGACTGAATTTGAAATTATGAATAGTTTATTGAGAAGTATACATAAAACTAAAGGAAAATTCATTTGTTAACCATAAGAATAGACAAGGGAATGGAATTCACAATTAGAATGGAATTTGCATTCCGTTTATCGTGTATGTTAATTTATAGACTTGTTCAATGAAACCTGGGATGTGTTCTGCCAGCCCCCACTTCCCCATAAAGCAGCAGAATCTGGATCTCCTCTCCCTGCAGGTGTTACAATTAATTAAACCAGTGTTTCTATTTTGCAAGTATTATGATTGTGATCACTAATAGTGATTAGTCTAGATAATATTGTTAGGTTCTCACTTTCCAGCTTAGGGGTATTGCTTTCATTCTAAAGTGTTGATTGTTTCTTATCTAACTTTGAATATAAGATTAGATGCTTTTTAAACTGATGTCTCCTATATTGTCTAACTACAGAAATTTATATGGTAATTTAAAATCTGATAAGCTATGAGTGGCATAAGCCTGCATAATAAAGCAATCATAAGCATTGACACATTGGGCAGATTTCAACTCAGTTTGCAAGGGGAAAAGATCTCCATCATATGCCGAAGAATTAGAAGGGACATTAAAAATGCAATTCATCAAGCAGAATTGTATTTATTTTATCCACTTTCTGCACATGTCTTGAAATTTTTATTTTGGAATTTCAAGAAGATTAATGAAGAAAATAAAAGGAGAATATCTCTCTCATTAGCATTTCTTCATTCAACAACTATTTTTTTAATGTTAACTTTGTAGAACAAGCCACTCTGCAAGGAATAGGAAAGGATCAGATGCCATTCTTGACATTTAGTAGAGAAATCAAATCACTCATAGTCTATTTGCATCATTACAATCTGGGTACAGATTTGCTACTTAGTAGAGAAGGCAATGGCAACCCACTCCAGTATTTTTGCCTGGGAAATCCCATGGAAGGAGGAGCCTGGTAAGCTACAGTCGGTGGAGTCGCAAAGATCGGACACGACCGAGCGACTTCACTTTCACTTTTCACTTTCATGCACTGGAGAAGGAAATAGCAACCCACTCCAGTATTCTTGCCTGGAGAATCCCAAGGACGAGAGCTTGTTGGGCTGCCGTCTATGGGGTCGTACACGACTGACATGACTTAGCAGCAGCAGAGCAGCAATAACATGACCATGTAAAATCTTTTAATCACAACTGTCCTTTTGTCAAAGGCAAAAAGAGAAAAAAATGTCTTTCAAGGTTGTTCTGTGGATTATGCTGTAGGTTATTAGCCCAATTTCTGACATAATAGACAACAATAACAATACTTCGGTTTTTGTCCTGGCATTTCTGACAGGGGTCATGATGATCTAAGTTTCCTATACTTACACCCTTGTACAAGCATCTCCCATTGATGGTGGGCTGAAAAGAGTAAAGTGTGTCTTGCTTTTTAAAAACAGAATAAAATAAAAGTGACACATGCTATTTCATTGATTGGGCTAGAAGAGACCAAGTTTTCTAGAGAACTGGGTCAACATTTTTATTTCAGTCTTGTGAAAGACCATCAGTAAGTGAACCCAGTAATGCCAGGCTCTGAATCCTGATTCACAAAAATAAAAAAATAATAAATGTGGGGTGTTTTAGGCTATTATGCTTAGCAGTAGATTGTTCTCCAGCAGTAGCTAACTACTACAGTTTATGTCCCATATGCCTTCTCTGAATCTGCAATTTCTGATCTATAAAAGATAATAATACATGACCGACTGACCTCAGAAGATCTTTATAAGGTTCAGTTATGATAATGTGCATAGAAGAACTTAAACTCTTCATCACTCTTAAAAACATAATTTTAAGAAATAAACAAGGTTAACACAAATGATTGGTGTCACAAGGCAAGTAATTACCACTTCCTGAGCACATAGGATGTTTCAAGCACTTTCCAAGATATTTTAGAAACACTCCTAATTGATATTGATATCTTACAATTGGGGAAACACATTTAAGCAGTTTAGTGATGTGCTAAGTGATGGTTTTAGAATTCATCATCCAGATGTGGGTGAGAAGTCCATGTTATTTTCTCTGTAAAATTCTATTTTCCTGTGGGTTTTTTTTTTATAATAAAACCAAATGTTAGATTTTTCAAATATGAAATGTCTTATAGTGAGTCCTGTTGGTGGCCCACTAATATTTCCTTAATTGAGCAAGTACACTAATCATCCAGCTGTTGATTACTGGCTGCCAAATGTTCCAACTGTCCCTTGATCTGAAGAAATCTCTTGCAGAAGGGAGGCAATCTGAGGCTTAGGACTGATTGACACAGGCTATCATACGAACACTTCAAGTTGAGACCAACTCTGTTGTAATTCATACTTCAAAGTCTCAGATGAAACAGAAGCTAGCCTCCAGATCAGGGCACATCTTTGCCATGCTGTTATTCCTCTTTCCTGTCCTGCTTCCACCACTCCATCTTTTAGAGTACTTCCTCCCTCAATAAATCTCCCTCATCCATGTCTTTGTCTCAGCCTCTGCCTCCAGGGAACTCAAGCTAAGACAGTCCTTTGCCTCCCTTATTTTCTACTTTGTCTTTTACACATTTCTATCTCCAAATTTCATGTACACATACACAGCAATATATTTAGTCAAACCTTTAGGCTATAATTACACAGGTTATTGAGTTTATAACAAAAGAACTAGCTTAGCTACAAGGAGTAGCAGCCAAAAGCTTGTGTGGTACTTTTGCTGATAGACTCCTGAAAAAGTTTTTTTCCATGGGTCTTCGATACAAAATCTGGTTGTACTACATATGTGCTCATTATACAAGAAAAATTCTATGTTAAATTAACAGATAGTTTATATGTAATTTATAAATCATGTTCATTTTAAAGTAATGTATTTGTGGTAGAAAATTTTGAAAATACAAGTATTTGGAAATAATGGAGAAAAAAAGAACCATATATATCCTTAATTCAACTATACAAAACTAATTTTAAAAATTAGTTTCTTTTAAAGAAACTTAGAACAAAAATCATCTTAGTTCAAACATATTTTACTAGTCCAGAGCTATCAGTTCTTGATGAAAATTCTTTATTAACAGATAGTTTATATGTAATTTATAAATCATGTTCATTTTAAAGTAATGTATTTGTGGTAGAAAATTTTGAAAATACAAGTATTTGGAAATAATGGAGAAAAAAAGAACCATATATATCCTTAATTCAACTATACAAAACTAATTTTAAAAATTAGTTTCTTTTAAAGAAACTTAGAACAAAAATCATCTTAGTTCAAACATATTTTACTAGTCCAGAGCTATCAGTTCTTGATGAAAATTCTTATTCTTTCACTAGTTATTATCCTTCAGGTACAAGGCATAACTTATAAATATATTTTTTTACTCTTTAAACAGAACTCTTATTACAATAGGATAGATCCAGTCTTTTCATCAGAATAGCCTTTAGAAAAGCAATCGGTTAAATTACTAAAGCCTTTATTTTTATTAACTTTCTAGGACAGATTCCTCAGAACAAAGGCATAATGACATTCTCTGCTTGGGTCTCAACAAGCTCATTAGTCACTGCCCTCACCTTAAATCCTACTTGTTAAGGTAATTTATCATTCAAATGAATTATTTTATACTTTTATTTATATCATTAAAAGAACATCATTATAATCAACTCAAATTGTCCACACAAAATTCTAGGGTTACATAATCCAGATACTATGTGACCTGAACTTAATATATATGGGAATGAAGATTGTACCCCATAAAGCCCTATCTAGCCTTGTTCTCCCCTGTGTAGTCTTCCTTAAACATGATTTGGCAGTGATATCCCCCTTAAGAATTCTGGAATGTTACACAGAACCTGATACATGTCCAATAATATTAAAAACTATAGTTCCTCAGTGGATGATTCCATTATTTTAAATCATGTAGGTGGCAGAGTTCAGAGAACACATACTGTCTTTGCAAGTTTGGCCTTGGTCACTGACCCCTGAGATTACTCTAGAAATATTTCTCAAGCAGATGTTCATCTTTGTCACTAAGTCTGTGTTCAAAATGGTTTATTTAGCAGGTAAGTCTATTAAGTTGAATTTTTTTTTCCAGGTAGTATAAAATAGAGAAAAAGGAACATCAAAACTTCCTCTTTGCATGGGAATCAGTCAGTATCAGGTAAGGTGAGTGTATTGCAGACTATTCCAGCTGTTACGACTAGGGTGATTACATGGCATTACCTTCATGTGGCATGTTTATACCTATTCTTTTCCTTAGAGTATTTTTGACTATAAATATTAAAGCAAAATATATCAAAATAAATGTTTCATACAGACAGGTAAGCATGTACTTGCCTGTCTTTCAGTATTTTGCTTTACATATTATAGTAAAGTTTGAGTCCATTTGGACATCAGTTTGGCAAACACATGCATGATTGGTTGTTATATGTGAGGGACTATTTTAAGCCTGGGGCTTCCCTGGTGGCTCAGAGGTTAAAGCGTCTGCCTGGAATGTGGGAAACCCAGGTTCGATCCCTGGGTCAGGAAGATCCCCTGGAGAAGGAAATGGCAATCCACTCCAGTACTCTTGCCTGGAGAATCTCATGGAGGGAGGAGCCTGGTAGGCTACAGTCCATGGGGTCACAAAGAGTCAGACACGGCTGAGCGACTTCACTATTTTAAGCCCTACATGGCACTCCACTCAGGCTATGGTGTCTAGGTTCTTCCCTTTTATATAATACTACCTCTCATTCCAAACACTTAGGAAGGTTATGAGTTCAGAACTCTTGTTGAATTTCATAGTATTTAGTTGTCTAGATTCTTCTCTTTATCCAAAACATACTGCAATATCCCCGGGACAATAGCATCTCAGTGCTGACTTTGGTTTTCCTCTTTAAAGAAAATACACCTAAAGTTTTTTTAAGGATGTATTTCCTTTCCAGATTAAAAAAAAAAAACTTGTCTAACTAAGATGGAATAAATTGTAAACTCAACATTATAGTACAAAACAGAGTTTTGACTGATTATCCAGCAAATATAAGAATGGTATGCAATTTTCATCTACCCAACAAAAATGTATACCATGAAATTCTCACTATGCTATGAAAAACACAAATAGGTGCACACCTTGGTTTCCTTTATATCTATCTTTCATGAAAAGAATCATGGAATTGGAAAAATTCTCACTGCTTTAGAAGAGACAGCATGTGTGAAAAATAAGTCAATGACAGATTCCAAGGAGTGGTAGCTTATCTACAACTACAGAAAGTTTCCGAAGAACCATTTGAGTTTTAAATGCTAGAAAATTAGAAGTGAAATATCTTGCTCTTTACAGTGAAAATCTTTTCCTGATTAGAAATGAGTGATAAGGCAGCCTATCACAAAGTTGGAAAGCCAATCTTTTCATATGAATGAAAAATAATAATCCATATACTCTGAGAAAGATCAGATCATAAATTTGATTTTAGAAATAGGGGAGTCACAGCCCTGAAAGCTGAGTGATTTGCTTAAGTCTTTCTGTAAGTCTTGAAACTTAGCATCTCACTACCAACTATTTCATTCATAGTGGCATATACTCTTTAGTTATTAAAATAAGTGTGTTCTTTGGTGTGTCACACAGTCTGCTGCTGTTGCTGCTGTTGCTGCTGCTGCTACTAAGTCGCTTCAGTCGTGTCCGACCCTGTTTGACCACATAGATGGCAGCCTACTAGGCTCCTCTGTCCCTCAGATTCTCCAGGCAAGAATACTGGAGTAGGTTGCCATTTCCTTCTCCAGTCACACAGTCTACCTACATTCAACTTAGGTTTTATACACTTACACCTGATTCAAACAAAATTTCTGAGTACTAAGTCTCTATTTTAAAATGTGCCTATTTTGAACCAACCATCTAATTAGGAAAGATGGTGCCTTTGTGAAGATATTATCTTCAATATTTCATAAACAAAACTTTAAAATAGAAAAGATATAATAATACTATGTGCACACGTGTATTTTTTTTATTGAAGTTACCTATTTTTAGGTACTGAGGTGGGATCATGCAACTTGAAAACAAAGATCTCTGCATATGATGTAAATTCTACTTTAATAGTATTAAAAATGTGTGTGCTGTAAATGCAGGATTTACCTTCATAGGTAAATTCTGAACTAGCTTAAGCTGAAATAGCTTAGTCTAAGATCTAAATTTTCTACAGTATAATGAATGAAAGGGTGATATAGATGATGACATTTTGATTTTAAATTATATACATATGTGTATATGTACAATCTTTATCAGCAATTCTTATGTGAAGGATTTTTTCTCCGCACTACCAAGAAATTATCGGATACTTCCTGGGTGTCCTATAAGTTAACTGGATCAATTCTGATCTCCTCCACTTGGAGATACATTCAGACCACAAAGGATAAGGGTTCAGTCATATAAGGCCACCCCTCAAAGCGTCAGAAAAGTGAAAGTGAAAGTCACTCAGTCATGTCTGACTTTTTGTGACCCCATGACTCTAGTCCATGGAATTCTCCGGGCCAGAATACTGAAGTGGATATCCTTTCCCTTCTCCAGAGGATCTTCTTAACCCATGGATTGAACCCAGGTCTCCCACACTGCAGGTGGATTCTTTACCAGCAGAGCCACGAGGGAAGCCCAGTAGCTTCAGATGCAACTACAAGTTCAGGTTGCCATCTGTGCTTTTGTCCAACCAGAAAGAAATTGGAAGTTTTAAAGATCACCTCCCTTGAATTTGATTAATTTGCTAGAACACTTACAGAGCTCAGAGAAACATTTTACTTAGTAGACTATCAGTTTATTATAAAAGGATATAATTTGGAACAGACAGATGGAAGAGATGCATAGAGTAAGGTGTGAGGGAACTGCACAGAGCTGCCTTGCCTTCTTCCAGTTCACCAGTCTCCTCAAATCTCCACCAGCCCAGGAATTCGCCAAATTCTGTTCTTTTACACGTTTATGAAGGTTTAACTACATAGCATAATCAGGTGAAGAGAGGACTGAAAGTTTTACCCTCTTATTTTGTGGCTGGTTACCCTGACAACCAACCTTAGGTTTCCTAGGCAGTTTCCAAAAGCCAACTCATTAACAAAAGATGCCTTTATCTCATCATTTATGAAATTCAAGTGGTTTTAGGAGCCTTGTGCCAGATATACATTTATTATAAGTCATAATATAAAAACATGAATGTAGATGAATATGTATGAATACTCATATCTATAAACACTTAAGGTATAAAATATAATAATTACTCATATATGAAGACTTAAGGTATAAAGTGTAATAATTGCTCATATATTTACCACTCAGATATATGGTAAAACATCACCATTACACATAGACATCTTCTCTGCTCACCCATCTGCTCTACCTTACAGATAGAACCATAATACTGTATCATTTACTGTCTTATGGTACATCATCCCAAAATAGCCATACATCTTCCCTTCTTATACAGTGTACTTTTTTGCAATGTGACTTTTAATTCTTCTCATGAAAAGGAAAAATTTGCCCTTCACTATATCAAGGTTTTTTTTTTTTTTTTTTCCGATTTGACTGTAGTAGTAAATTTGTGTCATCCTGGCTAAGGCATGGTACTCAGAAATGTGGTCAAACATTATTCTGGATGTTTCTGTGAGAGCGTTTTTGGATGAGAGTAACATTTAAATAAGTGGTTTTTGAGATTATCCTCTATAAGGTAAGTGGGTCTCATCCAATAAGTTGAAAATCTGAAGAGAATGAAAGACTGACCACCCCTGAGCAAAGGAGAATTCTACAGTAGGGAGATATCAAATGCAAGCTGCAACATAAGTTTTCCACTGGGTCTTCAGCCTGCTGACCCACTCTGCAGATCTGTCCTGCCAGCCTCCATAATTTCATGAATAATTCCAATCAACAGACACATACAAAGAGCACTGGTGCTATTTCTCTTGAGAACCCTAATACATTGCTGTTTCAAAAACATGAAGCAAACAGAAGCTTGCAAAATGCTTGCATGGTAAGTCTTGATTTCTCTTGGTGCAAGTGGTATTCCTTGGAAACTTGTGACCACCACCATACGGACAAACCAAAGCTAGTCAACTACATGATAAGAGGCAAGAGACATGATTAATTCCATCATTCATGTCAACAGAAAGCCTAGTTCCAGATATAGAAATGAGAAACTCAATTACCAGTTGCACACATATGCATGATCAAGCCCAGGCAATACAACTAAAAATTCAGCATCTTAAAGCAACAACTCTTATAATTAGCTCATGTAGTTTCTGAAGATCAGGAATCAAGAGAGGCTTAGCTGCTGTTTCTGACTCAGAGCCTCTTACTAGGCTTTATTTAAGCTATCAGCCAGAACAGAAACTACCTGAAAACTTGACTGTGGCCAGAAAATTTGCTTCTAGGATCACTTATGAGGTTGATGGTGTTGGCTAGATATTTTATTTCCTTGTGTATCCATTGTTGTTGTTTAGTTGCTAAGTCATTTGGACTGTAGTCTGCCAGGCTCCTCTGTCCATGGAATCTCCCAAGCACAGAGAACTGGAGTGGGTTTCCATTTCCTTTTCCAGGGGA
Source organism: Madoqua kirkii (assembly GCA_006408675.1). Classification (NCBI taxonomy): domain Eukaryota; kingdom Metazoa; phylum Chordata; class Mammalia; order Artiodactyla; family Bovidae; genus Madoqua; species Madoqua kirkii. Next base: position 1,485 of record SJYC01086430.1, on the reverse strand, counting down.
TCTTCCCAACCCAAGAGTCAAACCTATGTCTCCTGTATTGACAGCTTCCATACCACTGAGCCCCCCAAAAGTCCTATGTACCCAACAGTTTGATTGCTCAGTCACGTCCAGCTCTTTGGAACCCCATGGGCTGTAGCACACCAGGTTCTCTTTCCACCACTAATTCCTGGGACTTACTCAAATTCATGTCCATTGGGTTGGTGATGCCATCCAACCATCTCATCCTCTGTCTGTCATCCCCTTTTCCTCCTGCCTTCAGTCTTTCGCAGCATCAGGGTCTTTTCCAATGAGTCAGTTCTTCCCATCAAGTGCACAGAGTATTGGAGCTTCAGCTGCAGCATCAGTCCTTCCAATGAATATTCAGGACTGATTTCCTTTAGGATGGACAGGTTGGATCTCCTTGCCATCCAAGGGACTCATGAATCTTCTCCAACACCACAGCTCAAAAGCATTAGTTCTTCAGCTCTCAGCTTTCTTTAGAGTCCAACTCTCACATCCATACGTGACTACTGGAAAAACCATAGCTTTGACTAGATGGACCTTTATTGGCAAAGTAATGCCTCTGCTTTTTAATGTGCTATCTAGGTTTGCATTAGCTTTTCTTCAAAGGAGCAAGTGTCTTTTGATTTAATGGCTGCAGTCATCATCTGCAGTGACTTTGGAGTCCAAGAAATAGTCTTTTAATGTTTGCATTGTTTCCCCGTCTATTTGCATTGAAGTGATGGGACTGGATGCCGTGATCATTTTTTGAATGTTGAGATTTAAGCCAGCTTTTTCACTCTCCTCTTTCACTTTCATCAAGAAGCTCTTTAGTTCTTCTTAGGGCTAAATGTTTCTGCTGACTTCCTCTAGAATAAGGGATCCCAGAGGGAAAGCAAAGATCATCCAAGACAGAAACTGAGGTCATTTATGCTACAAACCTGGAGGAAATATAATGGCATGTTACCATATGCACTAGTCACACAGACCTTCCTTGGTATATGAGAGAAGGGATTACAACACACATGTTTATCAAGAGCAAGGACTCATTGAGTTCCTTTTTAGAGGCTGGATATCATATATTTATGTCTTTTGGTGACGACTTAATAATAATTCTTTTTCAATAGAGCTTTTGCTAGATTTAATCTAAGAACCTTTCTTTTATGGTTGGTTATTTTTACAAATGACATTTTTTTAAATGTACCTTCAAAAATTCTCCTGAGGATATGCAAAAATGAATACAATTGACTTGTTTATATTGAACTTTCCTAAGATCTTTTCACTAATTCTGAAGGTAAATCTGCAATTCATGTTCTGATACAAAGCTGGTACTCACCTAACAGAAGCAGAAGATATTAAGAAGAGATGGCAAGAATACACAGAAGAACTATACAAAAGACATCTTCATGACCCAGATAAACAAGATGGTGTGCTCACTCACCTAGAGCCAGACATCCGGGAATATGAAGTCAAGTGGGCCTTAGGAAGCATCACTACAAAAAAAAA
>SJYC01086429.1:0-24409 GCA_006408675.1 Madoqua kirkii | reverse complement strand
ATGATCTTCGCTTTCTGAATGTTGAGCTGTAAGCCAACTTTTTCACTCTCCTGACTTTCATCAAGAGGCTTTTTAGTTCCTCTTCACTTTCTGTTATAAGGGTGGTGTCATCTGCATATCTGAGGTTATTGATATTTCTCCCGGCAATCTTGATTCCAGCTTCTGTTTCTTCCAGTCCAGCATTTCTCATGATGTACTCTGCATATAAGTTAAATAAGCAGGGTGACAATATGATCCTTTTAATATATTGTTGGATTCAGTTTGCTAGTATTTTGCTGAGGATTTTTGAGTCTATGTTCATCACTGATGTTGGCCTGTAATTTTTTTTTTACATGGTATTTTTGTCTGATATTGGTATCAGGGTGATGATGGCTTCATAGAATGAGTTTGGGAATATTCTTTCCTTTGCAATTTTTTAGAAGCATTTTAGAAAAATAGGTGTTAACTCTAGAATTCACCTCTCAAGTCATTTGGCCCTGGACTTTGCTTGATGGGAGTTTTTTAATCATAGTTTCAATTTTAGTACTTGGGATTGCTCATATTTTCTATTTTTTCCTGGTTCAGTCTTCAGAGACTGGACCTTTATGAGAATTTGTCCAATTTCTTTTAGGCTGTCCATTATATTGACATACAGTTGCTTGTAGTAATCTCTCATGATGCTTGTATTTCTGTGTTGTCCATGGTAACTTCTTCTTTGTAATTTCTAATTTTATTAATTTGACTGACCCCTGCCCTGTTTTTCTTGATGAATCTAGTTAAGGTTTATCAATTTTGTTTATCTTTTTGAAGAACCAGGTTTTAGTTCCATTGACCTCTGCTATTGTTTTCTTCATCTCTGTTTCACTTATTTCTCCTCTGATTTTTATGACTTCTTTCCTTCTACCAACTTTGGATTTTGTTTGTTCTTCTTTCTCTAATCGCTGTAGCTGTAATGTTAGGCTGTTTATTTAAGATTCTTTGTATCCTAAGGGAAGATTGTATTGCTATTTAGAACTGCTTTTGCTTCATCCTGTGTTTGGATTGTCATGTTTTCACTGTAATTGTCTCTAGGTAATTTTTCGTTTTCTCTTTGACTTATTCAGCGACCCATTGGTTGTTCAGTAGCATATTGTTTAGCCTCCATGTGTTTGTGTTCTTTACATTTTTTTTTCCTGTATCTGATTTCTAATCTCATAGTGTTGTGGTCAGAAAAGTTTCTTGATGAGGTTTCACTTTTCTTATATTTTCTGAGGTTTGTTTTGTGACCCAAGATGTGACCTGTCCTGCAGAATGTTCTACGTGCACTTGAAAGAAAAGTATATTCTTCTGCATTTGGATGGAATGTCCTGAAGATACATCAAGTAAGTCCACGTGTTTTAATGGTCATTTAAGGCTTGTGTTTTCTTACTAATTTACTGACTAGATGGTCTGTTCATTGGTGAAAGAGAGGTGTAAAAGTCATCCAGTACCCTTGTGTTACTGTAGATTTCTCCTTTATGGCCGTAAGAACTTGCCTTATATATTGAGATGCTCCTATGTTGTGTGTATTAATACTTATAGTTGTTTTATCTTCTTCTTGGATTTATCCCTCAATCATTATATATGTCTTTCCTTGTCTCCTATAACAGCCTTTATTTTAAACTCTATTTTGTCTAATATGAGTTTTGCTACTTCAGGTTTTTCAATTTCCATCTGCATGGAATACCCTTTTCCATGCCCTCACTGTCTGTCTGTATGTGTCCCTAGATCTGAAATGGTTCTCTTGAAGAAAGCATATCTACAGGTTTGTTTTTTTATCCATTTAGCCAGTCTATGTATTTTGGTTGAAGCATTTAATACATTTAAGGTAATTTTCAAAATGTATGCCCTTACTGTCATTTTCTTGTTTTGGATTTGTTTTGGTTAGCACTCTTCCTTTCTCTTCTCTTTTGTTCTCTTCTCTTGTGACTAAATTTTGTGTTGTATTTTGATTTCTTTTTCTTTTGTGTGTGTATATCTAGTGTAGATTTTCAGTTTGCAGTTACCATGAGGTTTTGATAAAGCAGTCTATATATAAACAAGACTGCTTTGAGTTGCTGGTCTTTTGATTTCAAATGAATTTCCAATATGCTCTGTTTGTTTTCTCATCTTCTCACAATTACTGGATTTAATATCATATTTGTGTATAAATTATTCCCTATCTATACCATACGTTTGCCTTTATGGGTTAACTTTTCCATTTGTAATTTTTTTGTTTCTAACTATGGCCTTTTCTTTTCCACATAGAGAAGCACTTTTTTGCTTGTCTCTAAAGCATTTAATTTCTCTGTTGAATTGGAATGAGCACCTTGCTGGGGAGAATATTCTTGATTGTAGGTTTTATGCTTTCATCACTTTAAATATATTATGCCACTCCCTTCTGGTCTGCAGAGTTTCTGCTAAGAAATCAGCTGAAAATCTTTTGGAACTTCCTTCGTATGTTATGTTGTTTTTCCCTTGTTGCTTTTAATATTATTCTTTGTCTTCAATATTTGTCAGTTTGATTATTTTGTGTCTTGGTGTGTTCCTCCTTGGGTTTATCTTGCCTGGAAGTCTCTGTGCTTCCTGGACTTGGATAACTATTTCTTTTCCATGTTAGGGAAAGTGAAAAAGTGAAAGTGAAGTCACTCAGTCGTATCTGATTCTTCACGACCCCATGGACTGTACCCTACCAGGCTCCTCCACCCATGGCATTTTCTAAGCAAGGGTATTGGAGTGGGTTGCCATTTCCTTAATGGAATCTTCCCGGCCCAGGGATCAAATCCAGGTCTCCCACATTGTAGGCAGACGCTTTACCATCTGAACCACCAGGGAAGTTGCAGCTATTATCACTTCTCTCTTCTCCATCTGGTATCCCTATAATGCAAATGCTAGTGTGTTTAATGCTGTCCCAGAGGTCTGTTAAACTGTCTTATTTCTTTTCATTCTTTTTTCTTTATTCATGGCCATGATTTCCACCATTCTGACTTTCAGCTCACTTATGTTTTTCTATCTCAGTTATACTGCTGTTGATTCTCTCTAGTGTATTTTTCATTTCAGATATTGCATTGTTAATCTCTTTTTGTTTATGCTTTAGTTCTTCTTGGTCTTTGTTAGATATTTCTTGTATCATATTGATCTGTGCCTTCATTCTTTTTCCAAGGTCTTAGATCATCTTTACTATCGTTACTCTGAATTCTTTAATGAGAAGTATATCTTCACTTCACTTAGCTGTTCTTCTGGGACTTTATTTTGTTCTTTCGCCTGGGACATATTCCTCTGTCATTTCATTTTGTCTAATTTTCTGTGATTATTATTCTGTGTCTAAATTTCTATGATGGTGGTTTCCATTCTGCAGGCTGCATGGTTATTGTTTTTCTTGCTTTGGCTGTCTACCCCTTGATTTATGAGTCTGTCTAAGAGGCTTGTGTAGGCTTCCTGCTGGGAAAGGCCTGCCCACTGCTAGCTAGAGCTGGGTCTTGTCCCTCTGGAGTACAAGGCCATGATAAGGGGCATGTCCAGAGGGTTATGGTCTCAGAAGAATTTAAGCACCCTGTATGAGATTATTTTGCCTCCTATTAGTTGTTTGGCCTGAGCCCTCCCAACACTGGTGCCTACAGACTGTTGTTGGGGCAAAATCTTGGTAAGAAAATGACAATCTCCAGCAGGGTTCACACCAATGCATACTCCTCAGAACTGATACCAGCAATGTCTTTGACCCTGCAGTGCACCACAACTTTCCCCTCTCTCAGCAGGTGACCCCCCAATACTATCAGACAGTCTTCTCCAGTCTCTTATGAGGTCACTGCTTTTTACCCTGGGTCTTGGTGAACACAAGACCTGTGGAATTCCTGTGATCAATCCACTGGCTTTTAAAGCCAGATTCTCTGAGTGCTCCTCTTTGCATTTCAGACACCCAGGCTAGTTATCCTGATGTGAGGCTTAGAACACATACTTCTGTGGGAGAACTTCTGGGGTATAATTATTTTCTAGTTTGCCCACCCAGCAGGGATAGAATTTTATTTTGTCATGAGTGCCCCCTCTACTGTCTCATTGTAGCTTTTTCTTTATCTTTTTGATGTAGGTTATCTTTTTGGTAGGTTCCAGAATTTGACAATGGCTATTCGCAGTTAGTTATGAGTCTGATGTTTTCATAAGAAGCACTGAACTCATACCCTTCTACCCTCCACTTTTGTCTCCATCTCTATATATTTCTTTAAATAATTCACAGAACATAAATATTGCACTGAAACTAAGAATGGTAAATTGTTCTATGGGGTGGTTTATAGCTCATGCTACTCACAGACTGCTGGGAGAAATATCAATAACCTCAGATATCCAGATGATACCACCCTTATGACAGAAAGTGAAGAAGAACTGAAGAAACTTTTGATGAAAGTGAAAGAAGAGAGTGAAAATGTTGGCTTAAAACTCAACATTCATAAAACTAAGATCATGGCATCTGATCCCATCACTCCATAGCAAATAGATGGGGAAACAGTGGAAACAATGACAGACTTTATTTTGGGGGGAGGGGGCTCCAAAATCACTGCAGATGATGACTGTAGCCATGAAATTGAAAGATGCTTGCTCCTTGGAAAAAAAGCTATGACAAACCTTCAGAGCATATTAAAAAGCAGAGACATCACTTTGCCAACAAAGTTCCATCTAGTCAAATATATGGTTTTTCCAGTAGTCATGTATGGATGTGAGAGCTGGACTATAAAGAAAGCTGAGTGCTGAAGAATTGATGGTTTTGAACTGTGGTGTTGGAGAAGACTCTTGAGAGTCCCTTGGACTGTACAAGGAGAGCCAACCAGTCCATCCTAAAGGAAATAACTCCTGAATATTCATTAGAAGGACTGATGGTGAAGCTGAAACTCCAATACTTTGGCCACCTGACACAAAGAAATGACTCATTGGAAAAGACCCTGATGCTGGGAAAGTTTGAAGGTGGGAGGAGAAGGAGATGACAGAAGATGAGATAGTTAGATGGCATCACTGACTCAATGGATATAAGTTTAAGTGAACTCCGGGAGTTGATGATGAACAGGGAAGCCTGGTGTGCTACAGTCCATGGGGTCACAAAGAGTCGGACTCGACTGAATGACTGAACTGAACTTAAATCAAAGATTATGAAATCTCCATGCTATTTTTCAGGAATTTATCTTGAGTTTAACACAGTACTAATAGTAGTGTATCCTACTTGCTATTTATTTATAAGAAAACTGAGAGTTAATCATTTGGAATAGTTAAAAGTAATTTCATACTTTTTAATTTTAATTTCATAATTTTTAATACTACTGTTACATATTTTGATACTTTTATAGTACTCCCAAAAAAGAAATAGCCTGCATTCATCACTGATCATTTCTGCTCCCTTGCCCAATGGATAAGGGAGACTTATCCTTCTTTATTTATTTATGTGTTTATTTTGGCCACACACACAGGATGTGTGATTTTTTTTTCCCAGCCAGGGATTGAACCCATGCCCTCTGCCGTGAAAACACGGAGTATTAACCACTGGACTGCCAGGGAAATCCTGATTTAGTATGTTTTTAAAGTTCCTAATTATTTGGATTACTTAACATTTTAAAATTCATTTTTCCTTGAAAATTTAAGATTTTGGCCTTGAATATGTTTCTTTTTTCTTTCACTTTTGTTCACAATATGTATTCTGTTATAATTTTCTTTGTATGTTCACAAAGTCTATCTTAGTTTTTTGGAAAAATGCTATTCTACTTGATGGTGTGCTGCTGATTTCTCCCACTGGGAATATCTGGTTAGTTCTACCAATATCTAGTTTGTGTATATTGAAACTATTTCATATATGTTTAATACTGCAAATATTTCTCAGGAAATATATATTTTATTATTTTTACCCATTTTTTACCTAAACTATATAGTATATTCATAATTGTTATATAAGCATCCTTTTAATATTATTCATGAAATAGTGTTTGTTATTCTTCACCTTTCAATATTTATGTGCCCTCAGTTGCTTCCCTGGTGGCTCGAGAAGAATCTGTCTATAGTTTAGGAGACTCAGGTTTGATCCTTCTTTCGGGACGATCCCCTGGAGAAGGGAATGGCTACCCACCCTAATATTCTTGCCTGGAGAATTCCCATGGACAGAGGAGCCTGGCAGGCTACAGTCAATGGGGTCACAAAGAGTCAGACATGACTAAGAGACTAACACTTTCACTTTCATATATGTTTTTTGTAAACAGCACATAGTTTCTTTGTAGGTGTATATGTGTTCTCATCTAGACTATTTATTGTCATATTTTTTACATGAAGATATTATTCTATTTACAAGCTTCCCTGATGACTCAGTGGACATGGAAAGCTTATTCCATTTACATGAATTGTGACTGTTGTTGTATTTGTGATTATTTCTACCATCTTATGCTTTATGCTTTACTCATGTTCTTGTAGTCTTTTTCATACTTTCTTGTGTTATTTTATCTTCTCACTCCATTTTTTAAATCAATTTGAAAAGTTTACACTTTATTTGCTATTTAAGTGGTATCAATAAATATTACCATGCGTTCATAATAAAGTATACAATTATAACCATAGCTCCTTCTTTTCTTGATACTACAAGGGCCAAAACATGTTATTTTTGACTTGTGTCAAAAGTGATAGGAGTCTTTTTTTTACAACACAAATTATTACTATTGTTTAGACACTATTTCTTGGGAAGATCAAATGGCCAAATTGTGGTAAATTGACTCTTCAGTCCTGGAAGTCCCTGATATTATTGTGACCTGAACAGCCATGCAATTCAGGTAGGGGTTTGCCTACTCCCTAGGTATCTGTCAAAATTCCCAGGGATCAAAGAGCATTTGTTCCAATGGTATGGGATTTCGTATAACATCAAAGAGACCAGGGATGCACCTTATAGCTAAGTAGGTCCTAGGGAAGGTCCATGAATACATAGCATGCTACCCAGAAGCTGCTTGTCTGACAGAACAGGAAAATGGCCAGCTGATGACACAGCTAGAGTTATCAGGAAGGCAATACTGTGTGACGATGAGGTACTCTTCTCCCAGATGCTTTGTACTCATTCATTAAAAATCCTTTAAATGGCACCAGGTTCCCAACAGGAGGGCCACTCCAGTCTGGATCAAGCAGAACGACATGAATTGCCTCATTTGCCATTCCCAGTGTCTCCCTATCAGATGACATGTTCCATGTTCCAACAACTCTAGGCTCAGGTGTTAGAGGTCCTAGTCTCCCACAGACACAAAGTTTTGCCAAAGGTCAAAGTAAGTGAATATAAAGTAAGCAGAAGTAAAACTACTGATATGTAGGTATTTTATGTTTCCTGCTTCCAGAGACCAGGAAATTAAAAAAAAAAGGGAGGGTGGGGGATCACGATCTTTGCAGAGTACTGTAATTGACTCTGATGATCAGCAGGAGGCAGGGCTGCTCCTACACAATGGAAGCAAGAAGAAATATGTGAGCTCTTTTGGTATTCTCGCCTAATATGACTCTGAACAAACAGGTAGAGCAACCTGTCTTGAGAAAGGCATGGTGATAAGGGGCTCAAATGACTCATAGTTGAGAATCACCAAAGAAGGTATTAAAGCAGACAGAGGTGGTGATTGAGATTAAGGGGAATCTAGAATGCATAGTGGGGAAGTACACAAAGAAAATCAATTGTGGTGCCAAATGCAACTATCCCAGTGAGAACTGTACTGTCTCAATCACCTCCCTCTCTTAAGGCTCCTTTCAGGGTGGAAGAGCCACAAGAATCCTGATGGCACTGTTCCCTGAACACTGGGGAGAAGTAAACTGGGCAGCACACTGGGTGGTGTCTTAGTTCCCAGACCAGGGATCGAACCCACACCCCCTGCATTGAAGTGCAGTCCGGCATTAATCACTGGACTGCCAGGGATTTAGCATGTGGGCTATAGAATTGTATTTTCTAGATCCTCTACTAAGTAAGGACGTGCAGCTCACCTATAAGAAGCATAGCCAGGAGATCACTGTCAGGTTAGGTCCTCCAAAGTCTGTCACAGCTACAGACCTAGACCAAGATCATGAATTTCCCAGGTGGCATAGATTTGGTGACTGAGCGAAACCAGGGAGAAAAAGCTGGATGACTTTGACAGAAAATACATGTTGCTCATCTCCCCAACAGTTTGACTGAGTTTTATTGCACCTATATAGTAATTTGACATTCCCCTGACTAATCTCTCTTCTCTCTTCCTTCCATGAGACTCGAACTCTCATAAATATCTTGCATCCAAACTGCTCGTAAACATTTGCTTTCAGAGATGATAACTCTCTAGATACTAGTTTCTTGTCCTCAGAAATAAAGAACAGTTTCACAGGCTTTATACTTGTGTCGTATGCTGCTGGTAGGTTCACTGAACAAATAAATAAGATAGTCCAGTTTGGTAATAACAGAATTGCTCTACAGAATGTTTATTTCCCTTTAACATGGTAATTTTAAAAAATCACATTTATGCATTTGCTTAATTCCCTGGACTCTCAATACTTTTGGTTTGCAGAGGCTTCTAAACTCACACCACCAGCACAGACACTCCTAAGCATTTGTATTCAGCAGCTTACTACATTTGATTTTCATCACCTAATTTAGTGCCGTATTGAAAACATTCTAATGATGTTGAAGAGTACAGCTAATAAAATTATAGTCACACAAATGTGATAAAATAGTTTTAAGATGATTTAAAAAAAGAAATATCTGCCCTTTGTACCACCAAAACTGAAGTTATAAAATGACAAATTTATACCTGTGATTCTACTCACTCTTCTTAATGGAATTTTTATATTATGATGAAGTATCTTGATTTCTTATACAGAAGCTGCTAATCCAGGCATTATTATAAGCTGATGACACACCCAGGGCATAAGTTAAAAACAACTGCTAGAGACCTTTTGGATCCCTACACTTACCCTTGAATATAGATTTAGCTTCCTTGGTGGCTCGGACGGTAAAGCATCTGCCTGCAGTGCGGGAGACCCAGGTTGATCCCTGTTGAGAAGATCTCCTGGAGAAGAAAATGGCAACCCACTCCAGTACTTTTGTCTGGAAAATTCCATGGGCTGAGGAGTCTGATAAGCTACAGTCCGCAAAGAGTCAGACACGACTGAGCAACTTCACTTTCACTCTTCACTTTCACTACATATATGGGCTATGAAGTAGTTTTCTCTCTAAAAATCAATTATCATAATCAAATCATACAGATTGAAGTTGTTATCTTTGTCCTTTTATCAAAAAGAAAATAATTTACCAGCTCCTCCATATATCTTCAGAAGACATTTGTCAGTATTTATTAGAATTGCTCACACAGAGCTCCATAAATACAACAGTCATTTGGTACTCTTTTGCTTGCTCCACACAGCTCAAGCAGGGGAACTTTTGCTTGGAAATTGTCTTATTTCCTAGTATTTTTCACAAGGAAATTGTTTATGTGTCATTCATCAGTTTTATGGCCTTTTCCCCCTGATTTTAGAAAGCGGAAGCATGCTCAGTATTCAGTCACACACAGAGCAGGCTCATTACAGGATTGTCAATGGGCAATTTACCAAGCAGAAAGTCAAATTAGCTTTACTGGAAAGTTGACTGTGGTGTGTTACCCTCAGTGCAAGCAGCGAGTAAAATTTTACCCACAACTGGTTACAGAGGGGTAATTAAAACCATTAATCTTTTTATTGATCTTTGACTCTGTTGCCTACTATATTTAGCAGATAAGATTCATGAGCTACTGGAGTGTGTCCATTGTCACAGATCTCCATTGATAGATATCTCCTGAAGAGGGCCCCAGGGTAAAAGAGCATTTATCTGATTTATGCCTATTATGTGGTTCCTTCAGACCTGAAACAATTACTTGTTATGCTTTATTAAGAAGCAATATTTGCAAACTGAAAATTCTGTGCAAAGTGTAACTTCTCAAGCTACAGAAAAGAACTACATGGTAAATGCTTTTCGAGTTATACCTGTTCCATTTAATTTTTACATTTGAAGGAGATATGGTTCTACTTAATAACATCCTAAAATGAAATACGACAATGCATAATTTTATACTTAGGTGCTCTTTTAAAAAAAGTAAATGTTTGACCTTATAGTCCATAATTACATCTCTGAAGTGGTAACAGTCCATCACAAAAGCATGGCTTGGTTCTCAGATCATTGATACAGTTAGTTTTAGCAGATGCTTAGGTGCCTTTATAATCTTTCCTATCCATTTGGCTGTCATAAAAGCTAGACCCATGTGTCCAACTTAGGCTATTACTAATATAGAGCTTTTGCTTTCTTATACTATGAACAATTAGTACTTTATAAGACTGGATCATTGACCAATGACCTTCATCAATTAGGGGATTTTTAAAATTAGGCATGTGTTAGCTACTCTGAATATTTGTTGAGGAAAGTATAAGATTAGCAGATATTTCACTATGGGTTCGCATGGGGAGGAGAAATCAACACAGCCAGAGGATTTGGTATTTTGGCAGCTGCAGTCTTGGAAATTTAATGGTGTGGGTCCAATCCCAATAAATACTGGCTATGTAGTTCCATGCCCATGAAACATCAGTGACAATGAAAATAAGTAATTTAGTAATTACAACTTTAAAGATCAAAAATGCTGAAATAATAATGTACGCACTGAACAATTCTAGTTTGAAGGTTACTAGTTTCTGCATACTCTCTCTCTGCAGGGTAAGCATGAGTTATACTGTCTCATCGAGAGTCAAGAACCCTCTTCCTTTTCCTAAATAGTTAAAAGGAAAGCAAGTAGGTCTTGCAAAGAAAAACCAGCTTGAGACCAAATTTAGCAAAGGTGAACAAAACCAAGAAGAGGTGTTCCTAGGAGGCTGGAGGTGGAGCTAAGCCCAGGGTGAGGCAGTAAGGCAAGTGTGCAGGAACCAGCCCTCCAGGGGTAAGAGCTTGATATCCTGCTTGTGACCCTGGCTGATTCTCAAGGTCTTAGGAATCTGAGAAACTTGAATAAACCTAAGCCAGCTTCTCCAGATTTCTAATCATTTAGGTTAGCCATTCAATAACCATGCAATCATTCATTTTCTTCTGAAATTAACAAGCATTTTTAATCAATAATATGACAGATGTACCTTGTTACTAGGTACACATGCAACTGTATATATGTATTGTCATAACTCACTTTGTTTGGTTTGATGGATTCCTGGCTAATGAATATTGCTGCTGCTGCTGCTGCTGCTAAGCCGCTTCAGTCGTGTCCGACTCTGTGCGACTCCATAGATGGCAGCCCACCAGGCTCCCGCATCCGTGGGATTCTCCAGGCAAGAACACTGGAGTGGTTTGCCATTACTTTCTCTAAGCTAATGAATATTAATTGTCGTAAAATTTTATCACTTCTCTGTGTGCAGATTAACAGTGATTTATCTACTTCTAGACTTCAGATTTCAAATCTCAAAGCTATAAATCTAGGATAAAACACTTAAACTTACTTATTTCTGATGAATATTTTTAATATTTCTTAGTCTCAGAAAAAAATTCATGATACTATGAGACAAAGGCTCAAAATTTACTCATTAACACGCTTTAAGCATGGTCAGGAAGGGGTCAATAAGTATTCTTTCAAAGTTAGTAAGTAAGTAAATGAATAAACATATTTCTATTTATATTCCATTATAGTAGTAACCAAGTCTACCAAATAGTCTCCTAGTTTTGTTCTGTTTTTGCTTCCATTATACCAAGTACTGCTTCATTTTGAAAATTCTTTCACTTCCTACTCACCACCTACCCAGGTGACTGAATTCACTCAATCATTCAATAACCATTTATTAAGTACCAGGTATGTGACACGAGGTATTTGCTAATTAATGAAATAGACATAGATTCTGCTTTTTGTCAGCTTAACTTATTTACAAGAAGTAGATAATACATCATGTAACAAATGTGTGCACATTTGTGTGTGTGTGTGGATGAGGAGGTTAAAAGAAAACAGACTGAATGCAGAAGTAGAGAACAAATCAGTAACTCAAGGAATAGTAAGCAAAGATCTCTTAAATAATGCAATATACAAAAAAGGGCATAGAAGCGTGCCAAAGAATTAGGCATGAACAGGAGGAGGACAGGCATGTATGTGTGTGTTGGAGAGAGAAAGGAACAGAGAAGAAAAACATGTGTGATAATTTTTGTACTATGGAGAGTTTGGAATACATTAAAAGCTGACAGGAAGTTCATGTGGCTGAATTGTTGAGGCTATGGAGAAAAGGCAAGAAGTGACACTGGAGAAGTGGGCAGACATTTCATGTAATAATTTACTGTCTGTGTTAGAGTTTAAATTTATCCTAAGGAGAGTGAGAAGCAGTTGAAGGGTTTAAGTCTAAGAAGTGACATAATTTGATGTGTTTTTATTCAGCTGCCTCATATGTGAAGAATAAGTTGAAATTGTTAAACCTGGATTCAGGAAGAGCAGTAAGGATGCAGCTGATGAGGCTGGTTAGAACAGAGTGGTGGCAGGTGAGAGCTGGAGAGAAGCTGACTGAATATATTTGAGGTAGAAAATACAGGACTTGATTGACAATCTGAAGTTAAAGTGAGAAAAAAAAAATCAAGGGTGACTGCATGTCCTAAATATATAGTGAGTTTAAGAACTTTGAATAAAATGCAATTATTTCTACTTTCTAACAGTTTCCATAAAGAAACTCCATCTGCCTCTCCCACCCTCATCTTTCCCCCTCTCTCCCTCTTTCTCTTCACTTCAGAAAACTCCTGAAAATAAGGCAATCTAGATATCCTAAAATTTTTCAATACCAAAAGTAAGAAGTACTGAATAAGATATAATTTTAAAGCACAGTTGGGATTGCAGTAATTTAATTAAGGAAGAAAAGAACCATCACTCTTGCCTTTTTGTTCAAGATACTCCAACTTTATCCAGAAGGCCTTGCTTTCCCTGCGGGCATGTCAGGCAGGGTCTGTATCTTCTCTGCGCAGCCCTGTTCCTCTGGGAGTGGACCTGACAGAGCTCTCTATGATACTTCTTTCTAGACTTTTAGAACTTTCTTTTCTCTAAGGACAATACATTCATCCCTGAATCTCATGTTATTATATTATGTTACCAACTACTCCACAAGTTTCCTAGATTATCTCTTCTGGTTTCTCCATGATTTTATCTCTGTCTTAATTATCGATCCATAAGTGATTTCAATACAAACCTTCCATTCTCCTTCAATAGTCTTGTCCTCCTCAGCTGCTAACTCCAATGTGAATCAATGATCTCACAACTGCAACTTCCACATAGCTCAATTTCATGTGTTCTTCTGAGCACATCAATAGCTGTACTGTGTAAATGTTAATTTTCTGAATGTGATGGTTATTTTGTGATCACATAGGGCAATGTTATATCTAAAACTGATGGAGCTTGATTTTGACAACCTACCTCCATCAGATGGGGAAAATGAAGAGTTTTCTTTGTACCATGTTCTAACATTTTTTCTAAGTTTAATACCTCTTCAGAATTAACAGAAAATATTCACAGATGAAGTCCCACCTACAAGGAATTCACAGCCTATAATCACCAAAGATACAATGAAACAACTCACTGTAAATGAAGTGGTGATTGCTAGAAAGGAAACATGCAATTTGCCAACACACAATGAGGAAACATTTTGATTAGAGGAACTCTAGGAAACAGACTTTCAATCTAAGTCTAGATTCAATGCTCCAAACACATCCTACTTAATGAAAATTGATATTTGAATATTCAATACAGCCTTAAAATTGCTACAAGGCAGGGCCCAGTATGACCTCTTGACCTTCTTGCATGTTAGTGAGTGATGTACTTCACAAACATCAGAACCCAATAATTTTTTTTTAATCCCTTTAGAACATTTTTTGCAAGTTAACTGTCAAAAGGACTGGGGAGGATACACCAGACAAAGATGCAAGACGGAGGAATACAAAGCGTACCACCGTTAAAGCCAAGGGTCTCCCAAGTCATCCAAGACGCCAGGTACTCCAGGTAACTGTGATGCCTTTCCTGGAGTGAGGCATTTAGGGAAAGCTTTTCAAGCAGCCTAGAAACTCCATGTTAGAAAAATGGCAAGGAAAACCTGCCTTATGTTACCTCTAGGAAGTTGGGCCAGGTCAGCTTTGCTTGGGTCCAGGTGAGTCTAGTCACTCAGGAGTCCGGGTGCTGCCCCAGCTTCTCCCCGATCAGCCTCCACTCCTCAGCACTCTCAGTCAGGCTCATGGGCTCCAGGTCTGGCCAAAGAGGCAGAAAGGGTCATGCGGTGGGAATGCTGGTCAGGCCATGAGCATAGCTTGGTGTATAACTTTAAAGTATTCAGATATGTGATTTGGAGCCCTCATTTGCTCTCCAGCAAATGAAGTATCCAGCTGGATGTGCTTTTCTTTTCGTATTTTATCACCTTTGCTGCCCAGAGACCCATGCTGCTTGTTCCTTCATGCCTCCAGGCTCACTCCCAACCCCCAACCGGGGACTCCCAACTGCCGACCTGCTGCCTGGGAAGCTCTCCCCTGCCTTCTTTCTTTGACTCCTCCAACCTCTCCCCAGCTTCCTCTATAAAAGAGCAAACCTGTCCCCCTTGCATCTCTTGCTGTTAATTCTGCTTTATTTTGTTAAAAGCACTTAACCTCTCTGAAACTGAAAGCGTTTTTTAATCAGCTTATTATTTCTCTCCCCATTAGAATGTACATGTTACAAAGGCAGGAATGTCATTCTTTTCATTTTTGGCTCCAACACCACACAATTGCCCAATATATACCAGATAAATGGATGAATGAACTAGAAAAGGATGGAAAGTAATGTGATTTTAAATTTTAAAGAAAAAATAAAAATTGCAAGCAATTTGAATATACAAGCTTGTAATATCTAAAATAAATTAGAGCTAAAAGTCAAAAGTACTGGAAAGATTGTTATCACAGTTAATTTTTTTTAAAATGCAGATAAAATACCAAATGGCTTCACAGAAAATCTCATAAGCCACTTTCTAGTGAAACACACACACACACACACACACACACACACACACACACACAATCATGGCATTTTAAGAAAAAGAAACATTTTATAAAACTGCATTAACATATTTAATGAATGTGTGAAAGGCTATTAATGATTCTTCTATTTAATTTTAACATTTGTAGTTGCTGCTGTTTAGTTGCTAAGTATCTAACTCTTTTGAGGTCCCATGGTATATAACCTGCCAAGCTCCTCAGTCCATGGGATTTCTCAGGCAAGAATACTGGAGTGGCTTGCCATCTCCTTCTCCAGGGGGTCTCCTAGACCCAGGAATTGAACCCATGTTTCCTGCATTGGCCAGGGAGTTCTTTAACCATTGAAGTGAAGTGAAGATGCTCAGTCATGTCCACCTCTTTGTGATCCCATGGACTGCAGCCTACCAGGCTCCTCCATCCATGGGATTTTCTGGACAAGAGTACTGGAGTGGGTTGCCATTTCCTTCTGCAGAGGATCTTTCTGACCCAGGGATCCAACCTGGGTCCCCCGCATTGTAGGCAGACGCTTTACCATCTGAGCCACCAGGGAAATCCCATTCTAAACTCATGAGTAGCTGAAGTAAAACATTCCATTTATCACTCTAATGGATTACATAGCTAGCTACATGGCCACTTGTGGAGATTTTAATTGATCTTTGTCAGATTTAGTCTCATTCAGTGCTGAACATTTTATTAAACTTGATGACTGAAACATATATTTATATTTACTAAATTTGAATATTGTCACCCTGCTTATTTAACTTATATGCAGAGTACATCATGAGAAACGCTGGACTGGAAGAAACACAAGCTGGAATCAAGATTGCCAGGAGAAATATCAATAACCTCAGATATACAGATGATACCACCCTTATGGCAGAAAGTGAAGAGGAACTAAAAAGCCTCTTGATGAAAGTGAAAGAGGTGAGTGAAAGAGTTAACTTAAAGCTCAACATTCAGAAAATGAAGATCATGGCATCCGGTCTCATCACTTCATGGGAAATAGATGAGAAAACAGTGGAAACAGTGTCAGACTTTATTTATTTATTTTTATTTTTTGGCTCCAAAATCACTGCAGACGGTGATTGCAGTCATTAAATTAAAAGACGTTTACTTCTTGGAAGAAAAGTTATGACCAACCCACATAGCATATTTAAAAGCAGAGACATAACTTTGCCAACTAAGGTGCGTCTAGTCAAAGCTATGGTGGTTCCTGTGGTCATGTATGGAAAATAGACATGGGTTTGGGTAGACTCTCGGAGTTGGTGATGGACAAGAAGGCCTGGCATGGTGCAGTTCATGCGCTTGCAGAGTCGGACATAACTGAGTGACTGAACTGAACTGAAGAGAGGAAGTGGGCTGGGAACAAGGGTTTCCCTGGTCTCTATTTCTCCGCACTGACTGCTCACTAGTGGTCAGAATTTCAGTGAATAAATACATTCCTAGTATTTAGAAGGCAGAGAGGTGAAACAGAGACCTACCCTGTACCTACTCAAGACTTTGCACCATGATGGCCTAAATATGTAGCATCCAGACATGGCCCCCTGTATGATAAGCCCTACCTGTAGGGCTGTAAGGGTCTGAAGCTCTGCAGCAGGACTTGTGTTCTGCTGTTACAATGCATATAGGGGTAACCAGAATCAGGGCTGCACCCTCTGGGTCTTAAAGTTTCCCCAACTGAGAAGAGTGTTTTGAATGAGATGATTCGCATCTAATGCAACCCAACACCCTTCTTTTCTACATGCAGGGGAGCCAAGCAGACACATAGTTGATCAAGGAGCTTTGTAAACAGCTAAACGTTTTGAAAATCTCAGATTGCTGATTTTCTGCAAGGCAGAGTTATTGTCCTGGGGTGGAATCAATTAGCTATGGTGAGTGGTTAAACCTGCTCAGGGAGCTGCCTGAACTAACTAGTTATAGAGAGTAAGGTGTTGTGAGATGCACCAGGAGTACTCTTGGTGGCCCACATTCCATCTTCATGTATCTGGACCATATTTTCAGGTACCTGTCTAAGAAGGGGTCAGATAGAGCCTTAAATGTAGTTGTCATGGGTGGTGAGGGGCTGCCACGCTCAGCATGGGCAGCAGGTTCAGAGATGTTGGAATTTACTTGGTTATGTCATATAAAGGTCCATCTGGAGAGCTCTCCCTTCCCAGAGTCTCTTTGACTATAAAATGCACTAACAGATGTGCAGGCTGGGCAGCAGTGACAGACTGACCTCTGAGAGGTTCTTAAGGCCTTGAGCAGGACTCACTTTTCAGTGCCTGGAACAGGGCTTGGCAAGCTGTCTTCCCTCAGCCTCCTCTATCTTCCTCTCCTGCTGCAATTTTCTGAAATTTGTAGAGCTGTGTGTGTGTGTGTAAGACATTGAACTATATTTTTTTGTAATATTTGTCTAATTTTGAAATCAGTATAATGATGGCCTTATAAAATGAATTGAAAAACTATAAAACTGGCTTTGTTTGTGCCTTATATGATTGGGTGAATCCACTGGGCCTAGAGTTTTCTCTCTTGGTAAGTTTTTAATTATGAATTCAGTTTCTTTCAGGGCTAACAGGCTATTCAGGTTTTCTGTTCTTGATCTAGTTCTGGTAATTTGTATCTTTGAAAGGATTTGTTCATTTCTTGCAAGTAGTCAAATTTATTGGCATGAATTTTTTTCATAAGATACCCAAATATCAGTTGTCTGTGGTGATGCCCTTATTTTCTGATATTGGTAATATGCATTTTCTTCTTTTTAACAATCAATTTATTTTATCCATTTATTGTGCTTTATAAAGAAACAGCTTTTGAATTTATTTTTTCTACTTTTTGATTTTCTATTTCACTAATTTCTCTTATTATTATTTCCTTATTTCTCCTTGCTATAGATTTAGTTTGATTCCTCCCCCCCACAACCAGTATCTTAAGCTGAAACTTAAATCACTGATTTGAAACTTTTTTTTCTTTCCTAAAATGATCACTTAATTTAATGCTATAAAATTCTCTGAAAGTAATGCTTTAACTCTGTGCCTCATATTTTTATATGTGATATTTTCCTTTTCATTCAATTCCAGTTATTTTGTCTTACCTTGTGATATCTCCTTTGACTATGAGTTTTTTCAAAGTATGTTAGTTTTCAAATATTTGAAAAGTATCCAGATATCTTTTTAATTTTGTTTTGTTTAGAGAACACACTTTGTAAGCGTTCAGTCCTCTTAAATTTCTTTTGTTCTTTTATGGGCCAGAATATGAACTGATTTGATGAATGTGCTGTATACACTTTAAAAGAATGCTTATTCACCTAACATGGAACAGAATGTTCTATAAATGAGATGTGTATAAGAGACAGCAGTAAAAGTTCCTGGTCTTCTCAGGTGGCACTAGTGCTAAAGAATCTGCCTGCTGAGGCAGGAGGTGCAAGAGACATGAGATTAATCTCATGGTCTGAAAGATCTCCTGAAAGAGAGAATCTCAACCCACTCTAGTATTCTTGCCTGGAGAATCCCATGGACAGAGGAGCCTGATGGGCTACAATCCACAGGGTCACAAAGAGTCGGAAGCAACCTGGCCTGCAGTGAAACTTACGTAAGGAATTTCCATGACTTTCTCAAACCGGACAAAATGTAAAGCTGATGTATGTGTTTGTCAAAGTTAGTAGAGTGAACCAAAAGAGGGACTTTGCCTAATACTATTTTCAGGGAGTAGAATCAGGAATAATATATTTATAATTTAGTAAAATATAATTATGATATATCAATACTGTATTATATTAGAATGATAATAATATTTTTTATGAACACCTGGGCTCAAGTGGAATTTCACTGTTTCTAAAGGCCATGATTTGCAAATATTAATAAGATAAATTTCAGGAATGATTAGTTCTTCATGGAAAAAGACATTTATAATCAGTTTATCATGAAATTGTTTTTTAAGTGTATCAGCACAATGAATTAAGTGGTGGAACTTAAATTATATCTTAAATTTACTTCTAAAAATCACCAGATAAATGATAAATGACTGTGGCAGCAAAGTTACAGAAAGGTTTCTATAAGACTCCCTGTTTATTTAAGCAAACACTAATCTTGGCAATGTACTGCTGAGAAGGGACCTTGATGATGGAATGAGGTTACTAATCAACTGACTTTAAAATAGGGAGAGCAGCCTGAATTGTCCAGGTGGGAAAATCCAATCACTTGAACCCTAAAAGCAGAAAAAATTCTCAACTGTAAGCAGAGTGATGTGGCAAAAGACAGGCAGAGGAGAGATAAGTCAGAATCCAAGAAAGACTCATCTCTCCCTTTCTGGCTTGATGATGGAAGAAGGGGGTCATGAACCAAGGGATGGGGGAAGCCTCTAGAAGATAAGAATGACCCCTGACAGCCAATAAGGAAACAGGGGCCTTAGTCCTAACACCACATACTACGGAGTTCTGCCAACAAATGAATGAGCTTGGAAGTAGATTCACCCCCACAGCCTCCAAAAGAAATGAAGCACATGCCCAAACTTTGATTTTAGCCCTGTGAAACCCAAAGTTTCATTCCCAAAATGTGGAATAATGAATTTGTATCATTTTAAGCCACTGATTATGTAGTCACCTATTTGACAGCAATAAGATACTAATTACAATGGAAGAAATCAAAATTGTATAGTCAGTCATTCTGTAAATTACAAGTATGTTTAGACCATATATTCTTAGAGCTGGGAAAAAAATGACTTTTGGTGCTTCAGTTCAGTTCACTCAGTCGTGTCTGACTCTTTGTGACCCCCTGAATTGCACCACGCCAGGCCTCCCTGTCCATCACCAACTCCTGGAGTTCACTCAAACTCATGTCCATTGAGTCGGTGATGCCATCCAGCCATCTCATCCTCTGTCATCCCCTACTCCTCCTGCCCCCAATCCCTCCCAGCATCAGAGTGAGTCTTTTCCAATGATTCAGCTCTTCGCATGAGGTGGCCAAAGTATTGGAGTTTCAGCTTTAGCATCAGTCCTTCCAATGAACACTCAAGACTGATCTCCTTTAGGATGGACTAGTCCCTTGCAGTCCAAGGGACTCAAGAGTCTTCTCCAGCACCACAGTTCAAAAGCATCAGTTCTTTGGCACTCAGCTTTCTTTATAGTCCAACTCTCACATCCATACATGACCACTGGAAAAACCATAGCCTTGACTAGATGGCCCTTTGTTGGCAAAGTAAGGTCTCTGCTTTTTAATATGCTATCTATGTTGGTTGCTTACACAACCCAATTTCTTTTTTCAGACAGATTTTCTTTAAATATCATGCACTAAGCTACTATATATGAAACTCTTGAAGTAACTCTCCAGTCCCAAGATGAAGTTACTCCTGGTGAGGGATGGGGCATGTCAGCAAACCAAATCTTAGATAACCTTCCTCTCTTTGTAAATGATCTACTTGACCAGAAATGCAGTCTGTCCAGTTGGCCAATTCCCCAACACTAAGGCAGCTCTGGGCTCTATACTAATTTCCTTGTATTATCTCACCTCCAACAAGGTTGACTGACCCTAGCCAATCAGATGTTTTTTCTTTTTTATTATTCTTTATCTTATGAGTCAGACACGACTAAGTGACTGAACTGATCCTATAAAAGCTTCCTGTCTTTGTCCGGTATTGCAGCTCTCAAATGGAAGAACTTCTTTAAGTATTAAAATTTGAATCACCTAAATTGTTTTCTTTAATTATTCTTAACTATACAAACATACACATGTGCGTGTGCGCACACACACACACACACACATTCCTGAGCACAATCTATGTGACATTAAAATTGGTAAATTATACAGGTATCAGAGAAACTGATGATACAATGAAGACAGTATGTCACAATGTCACCAATAGCCCTTGTTTTTACCCTATATTAATGAACATGTTTTCAAACAATGGAAATTTGTTTCCATAATTTTCAGTGAGATACCTGTCAACCAAGGCAGGACTTTTTAAAGTACTGTAGTTGATGCTTTGTAATGCCTCTAAGCATCACTGTCTGACAAAACACCTCTGTACTGGATTAGAGAATGCTCTTTTTATATAAACATTAGAGTTGCCAGAGACTGGGCATACACAGATAATTGCTCTTTTTTCATCTGATATTTTGTCTTGTTAGGAGCCTGAGATTTTAATTTCTGTAAGGTCAAATTGGTAGGTGGAAAACTGAATCATCCTACTAATCATCATGTTGCTGAAATGCCCTAATAATCAGTTTTGCTTCCTTAACCTTAAACAACTGAGTTTTTCATTTCATTAATTTTTCCCTATTACTAAAAATATTTATTCTAGCTATAATGGTAATTTAATTTACTAATTCAAATCCTTTGCATAACAGCTATTTTTACCCATATCCTAGCCTCCCTAATAAATGTAAATCCTTCTTGTGATCATTGAGATTTTGTGTCATCTTTTTATAGCCCCCAGCACAGAATATTTCACCAAGTTCACACTGAATACAAAACAGTTGTTTTGACTACATAATGCAATAACTCCAGCAAACTTCCATGGATTTTCTCATTAATTAGTTTGACTGGTTGTACCTGTTATATTCCTCTCTCCAAGAAACCTTAGAACTCTCTTAACTAAATGAACTATGTTCTCTGTTTTATTGAGAAAGTTGATTAAAACAAGCAATAGCATTAAGCATGTGGACTGAGAATTTCTATAAATGTAATACCTGAAAAACATAATTTCAGGATTCTAGTGACTGGTTTAACTGCAGTCCCTAAAACTCCACTAAATATTTCCCTGCTAATTACCTATGAAACCATCACCTACTTCCGTTTGAAGCAACTATTACTTGCACTACGAATTACCATTCAGTTCAGTTCAGTTCAGTCACTCAGTCATGTCTGACTCTTTGCAACCCCATAAACCACAGCATGCCAGGCCTCCCTGTCCATCAACAACTACCAGAGTTCACCCAAACTCATGTTCATTGAGTCAGTGATGCCATCCAACCATCTCATACTCTGTCATCCCTTTATCCTCCTGCCCTCAATCTTTCCCAGCATCAGGGTCTTTTCAAATGGGTCGGCTCATTGCATCAGGTGGCCAAAGTACTGGAGTTTCAGCTTCAATATCAGTCCTTCCAATAAACACCTAGGACTATTCTCTTTTAGGATGGACTGTTTGGATCTCCTTGCAGTCAAAGGGACTCTCAAGAGTCTCTCCAACATCACAGTTCAAAAGCATCAATTCTTCAGTGCTCAGCTTTCTTTATAGTCCAACTCTTACATCCATACATGACCACTAGAAAAACCATAGCCTTGACTAGATGGACTTTCGTTGACAAAGTAATGCCTCTGCTTTTTAATATGCTGTCTAGGTTGGTCATAACTTTTCTTCCATGGTGTAAGTGTCTTCTAATTTCATGGCTACAATCACTATCTGCAGTGATTTTGGAGCCCCAAAAAATAAAGTCAGACACGGTTTTCACTGTTTCTCTGTCTATTTGCCATGAAGTGATGGGACTGGATGCCATGATCTTAGTTTTCAGAATTACCATTACCAACTTCCATGGATCAACCATGCTAAAATGAGTTGTTCATCTGACTTTTTCCAACTGATGCACCCTAGATAACAAAGTCTTTTTTTTAACTTATTTTTAATTGGAGGATGATTGCTTTACAATTTTGTTGTGGTTGCTGCTATACATGAATCAGCTGTAAGTATACATAGAATTCCCCTTCCTCTTGACCTTCCCTTCCCCTTGACAACAAACTTATGCCAAAAAATGTGTTTCTTTGGAAAGAGGAGCACCAACTCCCCTCCCTCTTCCTTGCCCATGGCCTCTCTCCCCTTTAAAGTCACTTTCTCTTAGGAGATTTGCTATAGCCAGCACCTGCATTGCATAACACAGAGAAAACTTTCTAAAAGCCAGACAGGTGTTCTAATCCCTGCTCCTCTGACTGACTAGCTGTATAATCATGTACTCTTTGCTTAACTGTTCTAAAAGGTGAGATTGCTTTTTGGCTGGTTCTGTTAAAGTAGCACATGCATTAGAATGAATGAAGTTGGCCAATGATTTAAATATAATAGATGCAGTTTTGATGTATCTTATCATCATGTTGAGCCTCAAGCATTAATAAAGCTTAGAAAGAAAAAAAAAACTTTTAGAAATGAGAAATCTATTGGATGTTCCCAATCCTACTGCTGCAGGAGACACAAACAAGTTCATGTGTTAGTATATGTGGTTGGCTGCTGCCACCATGGTGGAGAGGTTCTCCTATAGCGAAAGCTTGGTGGTGCTCCATGGTATTAAGTCCTATTCAGGCAAACATATAAAAAAGGATACATGTCAAAAGTCTATTTCACAATGCATATGTTTCAAGTTCTTCTTTTATACCTAGCTACATTTTAGTTGTCATATGTAATGATAGTTTCCTATTGGAACTGCTCTCTCCAGTGGTGCAAAGCTATTCACTCATTCATTCATTTATCCAACAGTGAAAACCCTGGTGTGCAGAGCCTGATTGACTTCCCTTCTTGGTACTGCGTGCTATGTATAGTGTTATTAAAAATACAGCAATCAGCACCTACAAGGAAAAATGTATTTTCAAACTACCACCTCAAGAGTGTCACTTGCTATCTGGCTCTGGAAAGCTTGAGTCATTAGCCACTTCAGTCGCTGACCTTCAACATTCTCTGAAAGAAGTTCAGGGCAGAGATCAGGAATGAGGCACTCCGTACTCTTGGAAACTGGTAAATAGGCCATTGGATATTTGCAGGATACATTTTTATGAACCCAATTTCTTGCATCTCATCATACTTAGAAAAGTACCAAAATCATTAACTAAAGCATCTGTGCCTTTGACCAGTAGTAACTGTCTATCAAGATGTGTTTGATGCTTGTACTGCTTCAGTGTCACTTGCTATCTGGCTCTGGAAAGCTTGAGTCATTAGCCACTTCAGTCGCTGACCTTCAACATTCTCTGAAAGAAGTTCAGGGCAGAGATCAGGAATGAGGCACTCTGTGCTCTTGGAAACTGGTAAATAGGCCATTGGATATTTGCAGGATACATTTTTATGAACCCAATTTCTTGCATCTCATCATACTTAGAAAAGTACCAAAATCATTAACTAAAGCATCTGTGCCTTTGACCAGTAGTAACTGTCTATCAAGATGTGTTTGATGCTTGTACTGCTTCCCTGAAATCACGTATATGCTGACGGCATGCTGATCTTCTCCTGGGCTCTTCAGAGCAATTCCTCAGAGCTGTCTAGGAGGCTTTCTCCTGGGTTATAGTCTTAAGTCCCCAAATAAAACTGAAAATCACAGCTGTCACATTGAGCATTTTAATTTCAGTTGACAAAAATCACCAATATATAATATGCAAGAGGATTTTCTATTGTGATATGTTAAAAATCACATAAAGGTGTCACCGTATCAAATGAGGATAAAATGTCCCTCTAAAGCAGCTAAGGGCCTCACTAAGGCCAGCACAAGGGAAATGTCTCTAACATTAACAA
>SJYC01086425.1:0-10455 GCA_006408675.1 Madoqua kirkii | reverse complement strand
GGTGGGGGGGGGAGGGGTTCAAACAGAGGGAATAGGCTGCAAGTGTCAGAGGTTTTTTTTCTCTCTCTCTTAAGCAGCCAGAGGAAACAAACTAGTGTTACATTTTTTCCCCTTCTGGATACAAATTTCAAAGGAGGTTTCTCTGAAAATTCTGTGTTGCCATGATGACTCCTGGCTCCACCTGAACTTACTTTTCTCAAACCTTAAGCTAAGTAATGCATTTTTTCTTCAGGAAATGTTTGTCTTAAGCTATGTTAATATACTGTGTATTTCTGCTAGACTCTCTTCAGGTTGGTTCCTCCTAAAGGCTCAGAACTGACTTGACAAACCAGTATGTCTTACTCATACCTTGTTCTCCTAATATATGTTACTGAAACGATATATTTGCCTGGAAATCTGCCTTTCTTCAAGATTCATGTCAGTCATTTTATGGCCCCGGATGACTCACCTGCTGCCAATGTTATCTCAATGCATGTTGTGGGTGAGGTGCCTGGTGCCTTCTCTGAGACATTGCCTTTCTTTCCTTAGCAGATTGCTAGTAGCTGTATAACATCTGCCTAAAGAGATCAGCCCTGGGTGTTCTTTGGAACGAATGATGCTAAAGCTGAAACTCCAGTATTCCACCTCATGCGAAGAGTTGACTTATTGGAAAAGACTCTGATGCTGGGAAGGATTGGGGGCAGGAGATGAAGGGGACGACAGAGGATGAGATGGCTGGATGGCATCACTGACTTGATGGACGTGAGTCTGTGTGAACTCCAGGATTTGGTGATGGGCAGAGAGGCCTGGCGTGCTGCGATTCATGGGATCGCAGAGTCACACACGACTGGGCGACTGAACTGAACTGAAAGACCAGCAGGGGATACTCTTACTGCCCCCGTCTGAAGTCTGTGTCAGCAGCTTTCTCTATCTCTTTTATACTTTAATAAAACTTTATGACACAAAAGCTCTGAGCGATCAAGTCATATTGGATCTTTATTTCAAATTGAAATACTCTATGTGTTTTATCAAAATGGGTGCCTTCTCCTGCAGAACCAGCACATAACCTCCAAAATCAGGAAATCATATGGTGTTTACATTATAATGTAATCCACAGCCCCACTTCCCTTTCAGCAGTTGTTCAATTGTATGACTATATCTTTTCTTCCCATGGTTTTCCTCATTCTTTTTTTTTTTAGAGTGTTACTGAGATTTTCAGTTATTTGGACAAACGATGGATTTAAAGCAGACATGGTAAATATGGGATCTGGGTGGCCTTTTCTATATGGATTTTTTTTCCACTAAAGATGGTTTTAATGTTTATTCATGTTGTAATATGTATGAATCCTGCATTCTTTTTTCCCATAGGAATTAAAAATAAATAACATGCTATTTATCATTTAAATATTTGTAAGTATACAGTGTTGTAGTATGAACTACCTTTACATGTTTTGCAAACCAGTTTAATAATGTGTACCTTGTGTGTGCTTTGGAGAAACTCAGGAAACTGAGTCAGTGAGTGAAATGGCCCAAGATATCACCTTAGATACCATCGTCATCTAAAAACAAAACACGGGCTTCCTGGTGGTCCAGTGGCTAAGACTGGACACTCCCAAAGAAGGAGGCCCAGGTTCCTGGCCTCCTTCAGAGATCCAAGAACTAGCTCTCCTGTGCCACCACACAGAGTTTGCATGCTGTAGCTAAATATCTGGCTTGCCTCAACGAAGGTTGACCTGGTGCAGCCAAATTAAAAAAACAAAAACAAATAAATATTAAAAAAATAAAAGGAAAGGAAGGGTATGGTTGTACAGATTGACGTCTTAGGTTTCCCTATTGATAAAAAAAAAAAGACTTTCACAAGACTGTCATCCTTTATCTGGGTATATACCGAGGATTCTCTTGAAATGAGATTTCTCTTATAAATGTAACTCACAGAAGAGCCATTTTGAACTTGGGTGTCAGAGATGATCATGTGTCCTCTTAAAAAAGTCAATTAAGTCCCACTAATTCTCATGCTGAAGAGGTATATTTTGGGGTAGCATTTTCTCCCCTTCACTTTGGATGTGTCCCAATTTGCTTACACAGTCATCTACCGAAGACATCCTGATATTTGACAGTTTTTAGCTATTAAACAAGTAGAGCTGCTGTGTATAATTGTGTGATACTTTTTGTGTGGACACTTTTTCAAAGCTGTTTAGTAAGTGCTAGATGTGTAGTGTTCAGGTCACAGGTGAGCCTTGTTTAGCTGTGAAAAAATCCAGCTAAGTTTCTCTGGCACGTGGGATCTTCCTGGGCAAGGGATTGAATTTGAGTGTCTTGCATAGTCAGGCAGATTCTTTACCACTGAGCCACCAGAGAAGCCCCACCCCACTGCACCCTCCCACATGAACTGTGTTTGATCCCTGGGAATCACTTTCTGCTTCTGGCTTTGGATTTGACTTGTTTGGATATCTCATACTAGTAGAATCACAGAACGTTTGTCCTTTTTTGGTCTGGTTTATTTCACTTAATATAATGACCATAAGGTTTGTCCACATTGTAGCATTGTCAGAATTACAGACTTTGAAGGGCCGAATCAGATTCCGTTGTGTGTATACCACAGTTTGTTTATGGAATTGGCTGTCCATGGACACTTAGATTGCTTCTGTTTGTTGGCCAGTGTGAATCATGCTGTTGTGACTATAGAAATATGCATTTTTCAGCCCCGTTTTCCAAACCTTTTGGGTACATAGCATGAATTAGAATTGAAATATCTGTTTATTCCATGTGTTAGTTTTGGAGTAATTTCTGTAATGTCTTAAGCAGTGGCAGAACCACGGTAGAATACTGTTCAAGCTTTTGAATATGCCCTGTGTTGCATATTCATTCACCCACCAAAGGACATTTGAATGGGTTCTACCTTTGCACTATTGTGAATAAGGTTGCTATGAATATTTGTGTTCCAGTTTTTGTTTGAATTATTAACAACTACATAGTACTATATGTGAAAGAAACCACAAGGACCTACTGTATAGTTTAGGAAACTGTATTGGATATCTTATGATAATGTATAATGGAACAGAATCTCAAAAGGAATATATGAAAAAGACATAATACCATGACAATTATTGTGCCAACACTATGAGTTATCATAGCACTAGTCAACATGTATTTATACACGCCACTAAAATATTCACATCCGTAAGTACATTTCACTGCTTGATTATATAAAAATAGAGAAGTCAAATAGAAAAGAAATAAACTTCCTGTCATTAAAAACACTCATTGTATAAGTGCTGGACTAGGGATTGACATTGGTATAAACCAAGAGATTGTGAAGGTGTAAGGAAGTATAACTTACTGAATTTTTTAATGAAGGATTATAGAACTCTATGTACATGAAGTGAATGAAAGTCAAACGGTTTCACTGAGCCACATTCTTACTAGAGTGATGAGCTTCCACCCCACCCAATGTTAGCTCACAATTAAATGCTGCAGTCATCTGGCCTCAGTGTCTGCTTCCTGCCATCCAGAAAGAAAAGGTGAGGAAGTCCTAACAAAATCGTTGCTATTTTTTTCTTTTTTTTTTTTTTTTGATTTGTATTTTATCACAGGGCTTGGCAAAAAGAGGGCCTAACCTGTTTTTAGAGTTGCATCCCAAGGCTTGTTCTGGTATGTTAAATATATTGACAAACTGCTGAACATTTTCAACAAAGGACAATGATGTGCACTTCAGTATCTGTTGCTTGAGCTGGAATAGTGGGCATCCCTTTAAGTGCAGTCCTTCGTGCTGAAGCAGGCATACCTGAAGCAGTAGCGTAAGATGAACTCACTTATCATGTAGACATCGCATCCCATGAATTTGCAAGAAATTTTCAGGTATACCTATCATCACTGGAGGAACTGACTTGTCCTAGTAATAACTGGAGTACCCAGCATAACAGTTCCTTAACTAAATAATACACTTACAAGTACTTCTTCCAGTGTTCTTTCTCCTACTCCAGTCATGAACGGGAGAAGCTGATGGCAGTGGTTCTTGAAATGTATATCGATTCCTAGGTGGCACAGTCAGTAAATAATCTGCCTACTAGTGCAGGAGATGGAAGTGATGTGGGTTTGATCCCTGGGTCGGGAAGATAACAATTCATACACTCGTTTTATGTGAACAAGTTTTATACTCATGAGTGTTTTTCTTCTGTATACAGAATAGATAGGTGGACTATAAAGAAAGCTGAGCACAAAAGAATGGGTGCTTTTGAACTGTGGTGTTGGAGAAGACTCTTGAGAGTCCCTTGGATTACAAGGAGATCCAACCAGTCCATCCTAAAGGAAATCAGTTCTGGATGTTCATCGGATGGACTGATGATGTTGAAGCTGAAACTCCAACATTTTGGCCACCTGATGTGCAGAGCTGACTCATTTGAAAAGACCGTGGTGTTGGGAAAGATTGAAGGCAGGAGGAGAAGGGGACTTCAGAGGAGGATATAGTTAGATGGCATCACCGACTCAATGGACATGAGTTTGGGTAAACTCTGGGAGCTGGTGATGGACAGGGAGGCCTGGCGTGCTGCAGTTCAGTGGGGTCGCAGAGTCGGACATGACCAAGTGACTGAACTGAATTGAACTGAACAGCAAAACAAATGCTGTTTAAGGACACTGAAAGAACCCTGATGTTGAAAATCAGATCTTTATAGTGAGCAATGCTTAGAAATCCCTGAGTTGAAGCATAGTATGATGCCTATCATCCTTGCAGTTCCCTCAGTGAAATATATTGAGACAAGCTCTTCATTCATGGTATAGATTCATGAAGAAGCTAGATAGCATTAATCCTTTACATTGACAACGATGAGTTTAAATCTCCTGTGAATCCTATTGACAACCACACATACCAACATGATTTATTAGTATTATATCAATATTATTAGTCCTACTCTATTTCAACTAAAAATATCAATATACAATTGTACATGAAGTTAAGACATAAAATCAGGGCAAATACAAAATATACCATCCTTTGAGAAAGGGAGCAAAAAAATAATGTGCTTTGCTTATTGCATTTTTATGTATTAGATCCTTAAGTATTTTATTCACCACACCCAACTGAATGGTTCACAAATGTTTCAGAGAGGAAAGGATCATTTCTCTTTTAACAATGAGTAGTTCAACTCCTCTCAAAGCAAATACTGGACAGTAATAACTATGAAGGATGAAAGATGAAGTTGATTACTCATATTTATATTACTCATTTGTTAGCTTGACAAAGGTACTAGATCTGTTACCACATTTGCTGGGGTCCAGCCCCAGTGGAAGCAGAGACAGAGTAGGTGAGGAAAAACTTATTTATTTAGAAATATAAAGAGATTAGGGAAGAATAGTGTAGTAGGAAAATTAGTGGAGAAAAAGATGCTGAATAACTTGGTTTACGTGGAAAACCAATAAAGTTCCAAGAAAAGGAACTTGCACTGTCTATGCAGGTCACCGGTGCCTGCTTGAATAGCGGAGGGTGACCTGCCTTGGGCTCTCTCTCCCGTGGGTCCTAGAAGCCAGGGCAAATAAGTAGACTCGGTGAGCCTCGATGCTCCACATGGGAATTCAGCCAGGAAAGGGAGAAAAGAATGACATAGGGGAGCCAGGCATCGGTGCCAGACCCAAGACCCTATATTCAAAAGCAGCTTATAGACCCCAAGTTGTACATAAAGAAATAATGGAATATGCAGGGTTATGCAGGGGCAGCAGTCTTGACCCTTATTGAAACCAGGCTTTCCTTTTGCATACCTTCCTGTATACAAAAGGTCTCAGGTGGTTTACATTATCTTTTGGCCAAGAGGCCTGTTAACATTTTTATGGCTCTCTTCCTAGATAAATGTCTATCAACCAGAAAACTCATTTTTCCCTGAAGTGTTTTTCCTTAATCTTCATCACCCTCAAAATACTAAATAAAGTTACATTCCTGTAGAACAAAGGTGCAGTGGGTTATAACAAAGAAGGTACTTAACTCAAAGATCTAATGTTGCTAATACCAGGGCTACCACCTGTTTCTTTTATATACCAACTATATCTACAAATAAAAGATATTAAAACTTGGCAGCAACTATTGGCTCAACAAATGAAACGCTTCATCAGTCCTATTCTAATGATTTTGACTCCTCAGAAGCCCCTACATTCCTAGGATGTGTTAAGATTCCTGTGCCTCTTATGGCCGGGAGGCTGCAAACAATCACATGTGCAGCTGTAAGAGTCTGGCAGGTGGGCTAGAAAGCCATCAGAGGGGTTTTTGGATTGAAACACTATTATGCCCAGGAGACTTATTATCTAAAAGCTCTAAATTAACTTTTTCCAGAAAAAAGTCGGGGGGGTGGGACAGCCCCCTGTTAACGTTAGAAGAGTAGGTGGAAAGCATAACACAGTAAAGCAGGCAGACTTGTTTTGGGGGTAGATGCTCGGGAACAGGGGTCTCCTGAGGCTCAATCCCGCCTTTGCGTATGCCGAGCCTCCTTCCTCATGACCTTTGCCATGGGTGGAGTTCCTCACGCTGGCTCCCGGCAGTCTATTGCCTATACAATAGACAAATGTCAACTCAGAAATAGTACAATGTGTGCTAGATATTTTAAACCTTGTAATTGGTACAAGGTTCCCTCTCACCTTTATCTTCTTCCTCTTCCAACTTCCCGCTGCAACCATGCAGAAAAAATCCTCTTCACACCCCCACCTCCAGGATGCACAGCTAGCATTTTCTGAGCTTTCCAGAAAGGAAGCAGACTCGCTGGTGTGACAGCTGGCATCAGAGCCGGGACCTGGACTGCCTCGCAGAAGACCACGGCTTCCCAAGGGTGAGCGCTGGCAGCTCTGATGGTGTCTAAGAAGAATCAGCCTTTTCTAAAAGCTCACGGGGAGAGGACTTGGTATGCAACTCACTCTCCTTGTTTGGAGTGGAAATACTGCAATGATTAGCATCCTTTTCATACAGTGCAGGGTTGCTTAATGAACCCATCTGCCAGCGTAGTCTCTGGGGTTCCTCCCTTTTGTCTGTTCACGTCCTCTGGTGGCTCTGGATTCGTTGGCTCCTTTGTCTCCTCCTTCTGACAAATCAGCCTTGAAAGCTTTCTGTTTTTCCCAGTGGAAGGTAGTTGTTTTTTGTTTGTTTCCCTATTAATTATATAACAGATTCAGCTTCTGAAGACTCAAGTGAATTACTGTGTGTGAAAATGAGAGGAAGGTGGTAGACACAGCACTGAAAATAGGAGCTTTCTAGACGGGGACACCTGACTTCAAACTCTGTCTCAAACCACTTTCTGCGGCAACAGACTGTGGGAGGAACATCTTGAGTCTAGCTTTCTCCTCCACGAAACATGCCCTTCCCCTACTCTTTATTTCCCTCCTCAGAGACTACTGTTAGTCTGTTAGGGCTATTGTAATGATTTTGTATGAAGTTGGACTTTGTAAAATAAGAAGAGATTCTATCTCACCTTCGTTTTCTGTCTTACCATCTCCTCTCTCAAGTAATTTACTCCTTTCTTCCTTTTGTCATTGTTAGAAAATTATTATTTCGTCATCACTCTTCACATTTCCTGCAAGATTCCCTCCTGCTTTTCTCTTCTGCTCACCTTAGTCTCTTCCCTCCTTCTTCCCTTCCTTCCTTCCTTCCTCCTCTCTCCTTCTCCTTCGCTTCCTCCGTCCTCCTTCTGTTCTTTGTCCTTCCTCACCTCTTGCTTTTCCACCCCTCCCAATCCCTCAACCTCTAACACATTACCATTTCCTGTAATTGTTTCCATCATTTGAGAGAGAGCAGAACTATAGATATGGATTTATTTCTAGATGCTTTATTTCAAAAGAGATTAAAAAAAAAAAAACCAATGTTGGTAATCTAAAGTATTCCCTGAGAAGAAAGAAGGTACCTCAAACAACCTTCTTCAAAGTTTATTTTCATCACATTCTTACAAAGGACCATCAAAAACAAATGGACTGCAGCTGTTCTTAGCAAGATTCTCTGCTTCATTTGGTGATGACATAGACCTAACACATGTGGTGTAAGTCAGTGAAGGACAGATAAAGCTGGTGAGGCAGTCACTCTAGATAAAGTAATAAAATTGGCTTCCCTGCAAAGCATGCATCCTGTAATTTTATTTGAAGCAGAAGCTGAGGACTTAGAGAAGAATTAAAAAGAAGGATCTCTGCGGGAGTGTGGGGGTGGGCAGAGGGAGAGCTCTTCTGGGGTAGAGCAGGCATAACTTTCAAACTTGCTGAGACAATGTTGTGTTAAAGAATTCAAATTATCACATGGGGCTTGTTTACTTTTCAGCACTTATTTATTAAATGCCTACTATGTCTCTGGTCTACTTCTAGGAGCTTGGAATTTGACTGTTAATACCACGTAAAAGTCCTTGTTATCATGGAGCTTACATTCTAGTTGGGAAGATACAGCAAACAAAAATTGGGCATAGGCATAAGAAATAACAATGGATGGTAGGAGTTAATCCCAAGGAAATAAAAATTAAAGAAGTAAAAGGGGGTAAAGAGTAAGGAAAGATGAGATTCTAGACAGACTCGATGGGAAAACTGGTAAATTAGCAACCTTGAATAAAGAAGGGGAGTGAAACACAAAAATAGAAAGGAAAAGCACATCACAGCCCCAGAATACAAGAGATACAAAATCCTTGCTATAGGAGAGCCCTTGGCACGGGGGAAAAAGAAGAGATGAACAACTGAAGGAAAAAAAAAAATTAGTAGGAAATCAGGTGAGAGAGGTAGCTAGGGTCCGAATGATATTGGCCCTTGAAATCTGTGGCCGCAGTTTTGAATTTTATCCCAAATATGAGAAAAAATGAAAGATTATAATTAGAGGAGTAGACATGGGCTGACTTAGGTTGTGAAAAGACTCCCTTCCAAGTCCCATACAGAGCACACAGGGAGGTCTATCTGTTCTGTGTTGTACATAGTGTCAGCAGTGCATGTGTGTCAATCCCTACTCAGTGCTCTGTGGTGACCTAAATGGGGAGCAGAGCCCCCAGAGACAGGGGATAGATGTAAACACACAGCTGATTCCCTTCATCCTACAGCAGACATCGACAGAACACTGCAAAGCAACTTGCTGCTGCTGTTCAGTCACTCGGCCGTGTCCGACTCTGTGACCTGACGGATGGCAGTGTGCCAGGCTTCCCTGTCTTTCACTGTCTCCTGGAGGTTGCTCAGACTCATGTCCATAGAGTTGGTGAAGCCATCCCGCCATCCTGTCTTCTGTCATCCGCTTCTCCTCTATACTCCCGTAAAAAATCAACTATATTCTGGTAAAAATTAATCAAAAAAAGAAGATCAATTCTGGAAGTAGGGGGACCATTTAGAAGTTATTTTACTAACGCAGGCTAGAAATGATGGTAATTTAGTCTAGTTCAGATGGAGTGGATTTGGGGTTTATTTTGAATGTATGAAATGGCAGAAGTTTAATTTTTTGAGTTTATATCTCAGAAAGAGGGTAGTCAAAGGTAATACTAAAGATTTTAACCTAAGCACCTGGAAAATGGTATTGCCAGTAAGGAAGAATTCAAGAAGATTAAGCATTGCAGAAAGAAGATTCAAAATGTATGTTTTGTCCATGTTAAAGTTGAATATGCTTCTTATGTATTCAGATAGATAGTTCAAGTTAGATACAGAATCAAGAATTTATAGGCAACCCATTCCAGTACTCTTGCCTGGAAAATCCTATGAACAGAGGAGCCTGGTGAGCTGCAATTCATGGGGTCGCTAGGAGTTGGACATGACTGAGCGACTTCACTTTCACTTTTCACTTTTATTCATTGGAGAAGGAAATGGCAACCCACTCCAGTGTTCTTGCCTGGAGAATCCCAGGGACGGGGGAGCCTGGTGGACTGCCATCTATGGGACTGCACAGAGTTAGACATGACTGAAGTGACTTAGCAGCATATATATATATATATATAATATAAATGTATATTATATATATAATAAAATGCTAGAGTAAATTACATATGTAGTTTATTAAAATCTCTACATATATAATAATTATAAACTATGTTTTCTCGCATTTGGAAGGCTGTCTTTTCACCTTACTTATAGTTTCCTTTGTTGTGCAGAAGCTTTTAATTTTAATTAGATCCCATTTGTTTATTTTTGCTTTTATTTCCAGTATTCTAGGAGGTGGATCATAGAGGATCCTGCTGTGATTTATGTCGGAGAGTGTTTTGCCTATGTTCTCCTCTAGGAGTTGTGTAGTTTCTGGTCTTATGTTTAGATCTTTAATCCATTTTGAGTTTATTTTTGTGTGTGGTGTTAGAAAGTGATCTAGTTTCATTCTTTTACAAGTGGCTGACCAGTTTTCCCAGCACCACTTGTTAAAGAGATTGTCTTTACTCCATTGTATATTCTTGCCTCCTTTGTCGAAGATACGGTGTACATAGGTGTGTGGATTTATCTCTGGGCTTTCAATTTTGTTCCATTGATCATCACTCATTATCAGAGAAATGTAAATCAAGACCACAATGA
>SJYC01086421.1:0-11487 GCA_006408675.1 Madoqua kirkii | reverse complement strand
ATCCATACATGACCACTGGAAAAACCACAGCTTTGACTAGACAGACCTTTGTTGGCAAAGTGATGTCTCTGCTTTTGAATATGCTATCTAGGTTGGTCATAACTTTTCTTCCAAGGAGTAAGCGTCTTTTAATTTCATGGCTGTAGTCACCATCTGCAGTGATTTTGGAGCCCCCTAGAATAAAGTCTGACACTGTTTCCACTGTTTCCTCATCTATTTCCCATGAAGTGATGGGACCAGATGCCATGAGTAGCAGGTAGCTTTGTGCAAAAGCTTGGATGCTTTGTCATACACACATCCCTGAGTTCCAGGCCCTCTCTGCTTCCTCGGAGACAGGGGGGTAAAAGAGAGGGAGTGGTACCCAAGTTTGATGTCAAAAGCCACAAGTTCCAGTAGGTGCACCTTTCAGCCAGTGGAAGGTGATTCTGGCACCTTGGAATCCTTTTGTGGGACAGGAATCATGGCATGTGCTGATTTCCCCTGGAGCTCTCCTGTGCCATGCTTGTGATCTATCTTTATCTAATCTTATCCGTGGGACAAATATGTCTACAAATACAAACAGGTAGAAGTTTATCGTTAAAAAATAAATAATGCATGGTTATTAGGAGTGAAGCTTGACAGTTTTAACAAAACATTTAGAGATATGCATTCTGCCTTTACACAAGGGACATGGAGGCTGTGCTCACCTAACTGAGGTGTAATGGGCCCAATATTAAGTCCCATCTATCCCTATGAAAAATGAAATATGTCATTCTTCAGCTAAACCAGGTTGCATTGAGGGACTTTTCAAGGCTGCTCAAAATAATAAGGGATTTTTTTAAAAATGGATATTGCCATGTAATGGCTTGAATTGTTTACCTCTCTTCTGAGAGACGGGCAAATTATCTACACATTTCGGTCGATCCTTATTTCTAAGGCAGACACTGGCCTCATCTGTTCCACACCTGGCTAGGGACCAGTACAAGGACCAAGGGAAATTCAATTCCTCCACTGAATGAGCAAAGTCTCTGCCCATTGTTAGCATCATTTATCAGTTTCTATCTTGAAATATGCTCGGGAACCCCCGAGGACACCTATATATTAAAAAGCTATTTTTACAAAGTCCTCAGTTCTTGTTTCCATTTTAAGCTAGAAATTGGGATTGTTCAGTCCAGCCAGGAGGTAGGCAGGGTCAGAAGGCCAAACTGGTGATGGTGATTATGAAAGGAGTCCATGTGCCGATGGAGGGTAAAATATCACCTGTCAAATGCCGCTCGGGGTCATTTTGGGCACTAAATTCATGTAAACTATCTTGAGAGAAATTGGAAAATATACATGAAAGTGGCTACAAAAGTTCTTGACACATAGTAAGCGCTCAGAGTTGGTCAGTAACCTCTCTCTAAGGTGACCGCAGGAATTTCACAGGTAGGTTCTGCTTACACACCTAGAGATCTAGAATTCACTGAAGAGCCTCACTCGCTGGGTTTTTGTTCATATAGCATTTTGAAGACAACTCTGGCCACGTTGATGTAATTTTCTGGTGGCCCACCACATGTTGTCACACTCCCTGGACATGCTAAGGGGCTGATGTGGACTTGCTGTGTATATGCTATCTATGGCCACAGTAATGCTGTGTAACAAACCAGATCCTCAGGGCATACGACGAGAGGCAGTTTTTGCTCTTGTGTCTGGGTTTGCCTGGGTGACTCTTGATTCTGGTGCTGCTTACTTACCTATGCAGGGTTGGCTGGCTGTCCCCGTCCTCTGAGCTCAGTTGCACTTATCTGCGGCAGCAACTCTGGCTCAATCTGCCTCTCTTCTCACTCATCCTCCATCAGATGGCTCCAGTATGCCCTCACGGAAATGACAGTGACCTCAGATGGCCATGCCCATTTGAGCATCTTCCTTGAGTTTGCTAGTATCACATCTATTAACATCCCTTTGGCCAAAGTTAATCAAGTGATCAAACACAGGGACCGGGAATCACACTCTGCAAAGATCTACCTAGCT
This sequence comes from Madoqua kirkii, assembly GCA_006408675.1. Taxonomy (NCBI): domain Eukaryota; kingdom Metazoa; phylum Chordata; class Mammalia; order Artiodactyla; family Bovidae; genus Madoqua; species Madoqua kirkii. The sequence goes on along the minus strand of SJYC01086421.1, from coordinate 9,498 downwards.
CTGATATTTGAAAGGACACCAGATTCCAGAGGGAATATTCAAGTGAGACCTTTCATCTCAAGGCAAAGGATATGGTGCAGTGAGATAAGGGGAATGGAGCGAAGCACTGGGAAACAAAGCCACCCCCTGCACAGCCCATGGGTCCAGGGAGGGACTTCTATCCTCCCAGCAAACACCCAGTTTTTCCAGCCAGTGCCCCTGGTACAAGCTATAGGTTAATTGATGGATTGCTAGAATGGGGATGTCAGTTCCAAAAGTACCTGAGACGGGTGATGAGAACCCAAATCAGGGCCAGGTGAGAAAGCTGTAAAAATCTTTTTTTTTTTGTCATTGTTGTCGATTTTTAAGTCCTGTATGACTCTTTTTGACCCCATAAACTGCAGCATACCAGGCTCCTCTGTCCTGCACTGTCTGCCAGAGTTTGCTCAAACTCATGTCCATTGAGTCTGTGTTGCCATCCAACCATCTCATCCTCTGTCATCCCCTTCTCCTCCGGCCTTCAATCTTTCCCAGCATCAGGGTCTTTTCCAATGAGTTGGCTCTTTGCATCAGGTGGTCAAAAGATTGGAGTTTCAGCTTCAGCATCAGTCCTTCTGATGAATATTCAAGATTGATTTCCTTTAGGATTGACTGCTTTATCTCCTTGCAGTCCAAGTGACTCTCAAGAGTCTTTTCCAACACCACAGTTTGAAAATATCAGTTATTTGGTGCTCAGCCTTCTCTATGGACCAACTCTCACATCTGTACTTGACTACAGAGAAACCATAGCTTTGACTAAATGGACCTTTGTAGGCAAAGTAATGTCTCTGCTTTTTCATACACTGAGTTTGTCATAGCTTTCCTTCCAAGAAAATATGTCTTTTAATTTCATGGCTGCAGTCACCACGAAAAAATCACTAGTGCCTGATTACTATAAGGATGGCAATGTTTCTTCACTGTTTGGGATTACAGCCTTCTTTAAAAAATCATGTAAGCTTTGAAGTTATGTCACCTGCAAAATGTATATCTTTACACAAATACATAATATTAAATCCAATTTTTTAGAATTTCTGAAGTCCTGATGGCAATCTAGAGACTCCCTGTGGGATCCATTCATCTCAAATGATGAATTGCTGATGGGGACTGTACTTCAGAACACTGGGAGAAGGAGGCACCATTGACTGGCATAGAGTGTCAGTTTCAGGCAGCTTTCTTTAGATTATAATCAAGATACACGCCTTTCCACCTTTGCAGAAGCTGCAAACTCTAGTGAAAACCTTGGAAAAGTCATTTATGTTTTCAGAGGGTTCAAACCGTTGGTTTATTTGTGTTTTTCTCACCAAGCATGAGAACATGGGAATTTTTTCTGCACAAATTTGCTGCGGCAGCTCTTTCTTTCTGTATCTGCTACAGGAGAAAGAACAGGCTTAGTTTTCACTTTCCATCTGATTTGTAAGAGGAAAAAAAAATCCTTTTATACCTCACCATGTGAGCTCCAAATTAGTTATGGTTACCAACCCCACCCTTGCACCTCTCTGCTGATTTCTGCTAGTCCCACTGTACCAGGCATATACCTCTCCCTGGCATCTCAGTAAAACTATTCCATCCTCCTTTGTTTGGCCCATGCACTCTCAGGGGATGTGATCTATCCTTGGAATCTGGATGCGTCCACAGAAATAAGAACAAAAACTCTGTTGTTGGCTAAGGCACAGGGCGGGGGGCGGGGGTGGGGTGGTTCTGTAGTTACTTGTCACAGCCAATGCGACAGCACCGGGTCTCCGTCAGGAGGGGTGGCCAGCAATCCTAATGCTAAGGCTCAGGAAATTTAACTGCTTATACAAAGAACTTTGCTCTATAATGTCTGAGGATGAAGCTATTTATTGGGATTTAGTGAAAAGAATTGAGCAAAGTAGAGTACATACCCTGATTAAGTTTACGATTGTTGTGGTTGAATAATTTTGCTGGGCTCTGAGTGATAAGAATGGTCCAGTCGTCTGGTAGCTGGCCCTAGGGTGATTTAGGGGAGGGGAAATACTGAATCAGTGTGTGACAGTTTGGCAAGTAGGTGGTTAGGTGTGTGGGTTCTGAACTGGATGTTTTTTATATCAGTGGCATGCTCTCAAGACATCTTTTGCAATTCCTAGGGATTTGCTAACCCTGGGAGGGGCAGTCTCTCCAGGATCATGTTGACAAATGTCAGAGCATCAGTAATACAGAAAATAAGAAGACGTAGTCAATACAGGAGTCCTTCTATTCTGGTACAAAGCTTGGCTTTAGCTCTTGCTGAAACAGAATTTTAAGCAGCCCAAGTACTAAAACATAATCTAATTGACTGGATTTCATCTACTCATATGGTTACATTGGTTTTATAATCTCCATAATTTTATATATTATTTCTGCCAGTTCAATTCTGTATGCCATTGATTGTAAGGCACCTCTCATGTGAGAGATGTCACAACATGAAAAAAAAAGTGTTTCCTGGAATTTTAAATACAATATATTTTTCAAAGCATATTCTGTACTTTTGTAGAAAAAAGGATGGGGGTACTTTTCAAAAGTAAAGTCAGGAAGAGTTAGCATATATTACTTTATTGACCCAGACAGACATACTAGTGTTGGTCTAGAATGTGGGTAGGTTTTGACTCCTCTTGTGATAGATGGGTTAATAGCACAGCTGCCAATTTTACTATGAGATATTTTGATTGAGCAGAATAAACACAATAATAAAATTGTCAGAGTAGACTCAGAGCAGCCTATGATGAATCTGACACAAGCCAGGGCAGGACTCACCTGCAAAGAAAACCATACATGTTCTCAGTTGTCCAACAAACAGGTGGTTCCCATTTGGGTCTTTCTGACTTTTCCATGTCTCATGAATTTGTCTTTCACTTTTAACATGACCTAAGTCAGGGCCTCTTTTTACCCAACTGATTGCACCCTTCACATATGTCCCTGTACTATTTATAGATTTTTCTTTCCAATCATTGATCCAAATTTAAGAGTACATGCAATGACTAATTCAACTGTTCCATTTTCTTTAAGATTAGCAACAACTGAGTTTTGACTATGGGAATTTTAGTCAATTTCATGGACATAGAAATGAGCAAAGAACTATGCAACTAGAACATAGGATAGAAATCCACACTCTTTCTAAGTTAATTCATCTGGTATTTGACACATATTACTTGCCAAAAATATTGGGGTGATATGGTATGAATAAGACACCAATATCCTCTGATGACCCAGATGGTAAACAATCTGCTACAAGGCAGGAGACCTGGGTTTGATCCCAGGGAGGGGAAGATCCCCTGGAGAAGGGAATAGCAACCCACTCCAGTGTTCTTGCCTGGAGAATCCCACAGACAGAGGAGCCAGGTGGGCCACAGTCCATGGGGTCGCAAAGAGTCAGACACAACTGAGCGACTAAGACTTCCACTTTTTTTTTTTCTTTTAATCTCAGGTTGTAACGAACTTAATTGTTCATGTATATTTCCAGAGACTAAAAGTTTCCCCAATTGCTTATAAAGTTTATTTCTTTAAAATAAGATTTTACCCCCAGAGTATGTTTTCAGGGTTCTTGACCGTGGCTAAGAACCCCAACTCTTCTGCTGCTGTTGTTGAGTTGCTCAGTCCTGTCTTACTCTTTGAGACCCTACGGACTGTAGCCTGCAGGCTCCTCTGTCCATGGGATTTCCCAGGCAAGAATACTGGAGTGGATTGCCATTTCCTTCCAAGGGGAATCTTTCCAACCCGGGGATCGAACTCATGTTTCCTGCATGGGCAGGAAGATTCTTTACCCCGAGCTACGAGGGAAATCCAACTCTTCTTTATTCTAGTTGAATAAAATAAAATCAAGTGATGTAATGTGAAAGTGATGTGTGAAATCTAATGACGATGACAGAGAAAAGGCAATTTCAAAGAGTGGCCCTGTTCTTTAGAGGTATGTCTCAGAAGAGAATTAGTAGTGACTGAACACCAACTCTTTGGAAAATAATTATCATTACATTTAACATTTAATTTTGACAACAAAATTATGAAACAATCCTCACAATGCCAGTTTTATAACTGTGCAGGTGGAGACTCAGAGGAGCAAACTGGTTTTCCCTGTCCCACTGAGAATGAATAATAGCAGCGAGACTGAGAGCTTGGTCTGGGGAAGTCTCAGGTCTCTGAGGTCCTTCTAAGATAGCTTACCATTCTCCTTATATATATCTCACTCATTCAGTTCTAGACTGACTTGTATCTACCCCCAAGTTCACAGGTGTAAGCTCTAACCTCCAATGTGGTTGTATTTGGAGATAGAACCTTCAAGGAGATAGTTAAGGCTAAATGAGGTCATGTTTAACCTTATTCCAACAGGACTAGTGTCCTCGACACAATGGAGAAAAAGTCCACGTGAGCACACAGTAAAAAGGCAGGTCAGAAAATAGGGCTTTACCAGAAACCAACTCTGTTGGCACCTTGATCATAAAATTCCGGCCTCCAGCACTGTGAGCAAGTCAGTGTCTGTTGTTTAAGCCACCCAATCTGGGGTGTTTTATTACGGCAGCCCTAAGAAGCTAATCCACATATGAGACTATTCCTACCCCAATATCAAAATGAAGGGTTGCTAAAAGATTCCTTGAATTACTCCTTTAAAGACTACGGGATATGTAATTGCTAATATTATTTGTAAAATCAATAGCTGTATCATCACTTCAGCTAAATAAATATGATTTTTTTTCAGTGCTCTTCCATCCTGTGTGCAGACCAAAAGGGAAAAAAGTGAATTCACTGGACAGCTCCACAAGGCGCGATCCTGATACATTTGTCATTTGATTCTTGACACAGCCATAATAATTAGCTAAAAGCTATCTCCATTTTGCAGGTTTGCTAGCTGAGGTTTACAGAAGTTAAATTACTTGCCCAGCGGTCCCTGACTCCAAGTCCAGACATCGTTACAGCTCACGGCTTCCTGTACACAACTTCTCCCCAGACCTGGGATCACACTCAATGTTTCTTTCAGGCCCATAATGAGGCTGACTGAAGGGATCAATTTCCTAAATGGTCGGATGACTTCCTGTTCCACCAGCTCTTAATCTCTTGTTCAGCTACAGGTATTTGCTGTTGGCACCACTAATCTTTTTTTCTACCACTCCCTGTCCCACTTTTGTTCTCTGAAAATTAATATTCTGCTCCAAGAAATTTTTTCAGGTAACATTAAATTCTTTTTCTTTTTCCAGTCATGCTGCCTGGCATTCAAGACCTTAGTTCCCAAACCATGGATTAAAGTGTGGACTCCTACCCACTGAACTGCCAGGGGATCCGCCAACATTAAACTCCTAACATGAACTTCTGATCATTTTTTGTCTTTTTACACTTTCTCCTTATACGTTTAATAACACATGATACAACTTTATTAATGATAACTTTTTCTATGCTGTTGTTATTTAGTTTCTAAGGTATGTTGGAGTCTTTTGTGAACCCATGGACTATACCCACCAGGCTCCTCTGTCCATGGGATTTTCCAAGCAAGCATACTGGAATGGATTCCATTTTCTTCTCTGGGGATCTTCCAGACCCAGGGATCGAACCTGTGTCTCTTGCATTGGCAGGCAGATTCTTTACCACTGAGCCACCTGGGAAGTCCTTATTCTATGCTAGAATAAGAATAGCAAACACATAGGAAGCATCTTCCATGGATCAAATCTTGGACAATGGCCTAGTGATGCTTAGCTATTAATATATGAATAAGTATATTTATTTATAAATATGCATAGTTTGCTGGTATGTTGCCTGTTAAAAATAATTACAGTCAGTATATTCAAATTTAGTTCTGACATTGCTTCATAACGGTGGTATTTACATAAATGTATATATTTATCTTTATATCTCTGTGTCATGTAATATATGATATATAGTTCACAATTAATAATGTCTTTTTGGAACTTAGCTTTTAATCTGTAAGATGGGAATGATGAAAGCTGCAAAGTTTGGGGATTGAAGTAAAACATGCAAAATGTAAGCTTCTTTTAATTCTTAGAGATGTTTATAATTGTTTTCCTTAAAATAGATAATGTTATTAAAGTTAAATAGGAGGAAGTAAGAATTTTATTGAAAACAAAAAGGAAGATCTTTCTCTACCTGGTATTGGACCACAGGGCATCAGGACTCAAAGTTATCAGTACATAATGAACAAGATGGGTGTTGAAGGGAACCTCAGTTGAAACTGGTTCATAGGCATGAAAACTAGGCGTGATATGCAAACCATCCACATACAGGATACACAATCCTTTAGGAAACATCAGACTGGGAGAGCAGCTTGATGAGGTTCACTGTGGTCAGGAACTGATGTTGCAGTTAAAGGAAAATCAGGGGAAGATTCAGAACAGAAATATGGTGGCTGCATTTCCTATCTAAAGGCATGAAGACAGCTTCTCTTTAGAATGGGAAAGCATCCATCATATTTTCCCCTATATCAGACCCCGATTGAAAAAATTACAGATGGTGTAAGAAGAGCAAGTGCAAAATACATGGTGTTTTGATGAGAATCTGGAGCAGATTGAAAGCACTTAAGGATGAGGGCAGGGAAAGCGGACTTCAGAATGAAGGAAGGTCCAGAAGGAGATTGGAAAGGCACAAAAGATATTGACTCTCTCCAGGAAGGAGATTGGAACTCTCTTAATGGAACTGTTACAATGGGTCTCCTAAAGATATTCCATGTATCTAAGTTATCTTTGGATCAGCACTTTTTGTGGGTTGTTTTGAATTAATTACAGGATGCTTGTAGGATTCTGAAAGGCTCTTCAGGACAGAGAGTACAATTTCTTATATCCAAGGCACTGTGGGATGCTGCAGGTACTCTCTGAGGCCCCATGGGATGCTGCATATTGGTGATTTGGAAATATTTTACTTCAAGGTCACTCTCCAGATCCATCTGTCTTGCAGGGTTCCAGGTGGCCCTGGAAGCAGCATGGTTGTGCCCAGCGGTACAGAGCTGTGTAGGATGACAGGGTTAACGTGACGGGACCATGTCGAGAGGAACCGATGTGATGCATCCAGATGGTGAGCGGGGACAGCTCCACCTTTGCTCCCAGGACTGATGGACTGTTAAGCTACAAAAAGACCGGGTGCTCCTAGCTCGGGAAGGACAATGCTTTCCACCACTGAAGGATGCTGGATTGAAAGAATAGCTCACAACATGGCAAAATGCTCAGATAGAGTGTGAAAAAATTAGTATCCATGTTTTTCTATTTGAAGGAGGTGTTTTGATGTCCATCTCTTTGAAAATGAATCCAGGCTTGATAAAAGTCTCCTTCAAACTGTTCAGTCTCCTAAACACAAGGTAGTACTATGCCTATACACCGCAAACTGTGATGCTGTATGCTATCTACCTAATTATATCAAGTGGTTTCTGGGCATTTAGGATAACATTTTATTCACTTTTGTGTTGTTTTGGTTATTCTGTACCTTTTTGGTTTTCCAAATGCATTTTAGAATCATATTTTGATTGTAATAGTATTTAATCTACAGATCAGTTTAGGAAGAATGAAATCTTAGTATTAATAATATTGAAACTTCAGATTCATTTATATGGTAGGTCTCATTTGTTTAGATTTTCTTTGATTTCTCAGCAACACTTTGTTCTTTTCAGTGTACTAGGTTTTCACATATTGATCAGATTCACCCTTACATATTTCATATTTTTATGTAATCACTAATATTTTAACAATTTCCAATTGTTCATTGGTAGCATATAGAAAAACAATGAATTTTCCTATATGGTTCTCCTATGCTAAAAAATTGATAAATTAATTTATAGTTCTCAAGTTTGTACATTGGATCAGATTTTATACACAATGTTCATGTTCTCTATAAAAGAGTTGTGTATTCCCCTCTTCTAGATAGATGTCCTTTATTTCTTTCTACTGTCTCATTGTCATGCCAGATCCTATAGTACAGTGCTGAATAGAAATTGTGAGAATAAGCATCCGTGTTTTGTTTCTCAGCTTAGAAGGAAAACAGCCAGTCCTTTATCATTAACCATTATATTGAGAATTGATTACTAAAAAGAAACAAACAAGCAAAGCAATTGACACATTAGTAAATCTGGCCAGCTGAATTGATTTCCTCTTCTAGTTTTTTTCCTTTCCATAAATGACAACACTGAAGTCACGACTGGTGTGCCATTGACCTGTACCCTCTCCACGAAACCCATCACCAAGTCCTGTATGCCTTACCTTCTGAACATATCTCTTAAATTCGTTTATTTCTCTTACCCTGCCAATGCCCCAGTCTTAGTTACCACTTTCTTCTACGTCCGGTGAATCTAATAGACTCTTGTGTCCTTTACTGTCTTTCAATACATTTTCCTCTTTGCTTTGAGATATTAGGTCAGGGGGGCTTCCCCAGTGGCTCAGTGGTAGAGAATCCGCCTGCCAGTGCAGGAGATGCAGGAGATGTGGGTTCAATCCCTGGGTCAGGAAGATCCCCTGGAGACTTTCCAGCACCATGTCTGAGGGTAAGTTTTCTTTAATATTGCCCTGGCCACATCTCCCAGGTTCTGCTTTACCTGCTACTCACTGGACCTTCATGTCCAATGGTTTATGACTTGTCTGAATTTCTTCTTCATTCCGCGTTATGTGTGTGCATGTTCAGTCCTTCAGTGGTGTTGACTCCTTGCATTCCCATAGAGCGCAGCCTCCAGGTCCCTCTGTCCGTGGAATTTTCCAGGCAAGAATACTGGAGTGGTCTGCCATTTCCTACTCCATATTTAAATGGTGTGTGCGTGCTAAGTGGCTTCAGTCGTGTCTGACTCTTTGTGACCCTATGGACTGTAGCCCTGTCTCTTATACACACTAGATGTGTATAAGAGACAGGCCTTACCTTCTGAACATATCTCTTAAATTCGTTTATTTCTCTTACCCTGCCAATGCCCCAGTCTTAGTTACCACTTTCTTCTACGTCCGGTGAATCTAATAGACTCTTGTGTCCTTTGCTGTCTTTCAATACATTTTCCTCTTTGCTTTGAGATATTAGGTCAGGGGGGCTTCCCCAGTGGCTCAGTGGTAGAGAATCCGCCTGCCAGTGCAGGAGATGCAGGAGATGTGGGTTCAATCCCTGGGTCAGGAAGATCCCCTGGAGAAGGAAACGGCAACTCACTCCAGCATTCTTGCTTGGAAAATCCCTTAGAGACACCTAGTGGGCTACAGTCCAAGGAGGGAGAAGAGTGAGACATGACAGTGACTGAACAACAGCAACAGCAATAATAATTATAATTGATACATTGATTAAATTATAATTGATAAAATAATTGATAAACTAATTTATAGTTCTCGTTTGTACACTTGACCAGATTTTATACACAATGTTCGTATCTTCTATTAAAGAGTTTTGAGTTTCCCTTTTCTAGCTAGATGTCCTTTATTTCTTTCTACAGAACAGGTAGGGGGTGGGCATAAGACAGCAATAAGTGAATGGGCCAGTGTGAGGAACTCCACCCATGGCAAAGTCATGAGGAAGGGGGCTTCGGTATGTGCA
>SJYC01086419.1:0-27265 GCA_006408675.1 Madoqua kirkii | reverse complement strand
AGATAGTGACAAAGTTACATTTTTGCATAGCAAGGACACAGTGATTTATAACAAAGTACAGTGATCTATTACAAGAGAGAAAATTCATTAACTCAGAAAGTCTAATATTGCTAACATCAAAAACTACTATATTTCCTTTTCTACATTCCAAATACATTGATTAATATATTCCCAGGTACCTAAAGGATATGGAGGCCTGGCGGCGATCATTGACTCAACAACAAGAAAAAGTCCTATGTTAATTAAGATTCTCAGAATACTCCAAAACTCTGTGCTGTTTATGGTTGAGAGGTAGTAAACAATCATGTGTCCACAGAGAGGTTTAACCTGAGACGCCCTTGTCCCACCTAGGGCAGGGAATTAGCGGCAATTATTGACACAACAGTTGAAGAAACCCTTTATCAATATAATTCCCATCCAACCCCCTATACTAATAATTTCTAACCTTCCACAAGAATTTGCCTTTAGTAAGTCAAAACATCTCATGCCTCTCAAGGTTGGAAGGCTGTTATGGCAGGAGGAACCTACACAGGCAGGCTAGATAACTTTCAGAGGAGTCCCATAAGTTGAAACACTCTAGTCACGCCCAGGAATTTTTACTGCCTTGGAGTTGCACGTTTACTCCTTCTTGGAGAGAAAAGGTTATGGGGGAGAGCACCCCGGAGGTGAGAGTACAGGACAGACTCTGGTTTTGGGGTTAGATGTTCGGGAGCAGGGGAATTTCCTGAGACTTGGTCACGCCTTTGCATATGCCGAAGCCCCCTTTCCTCATGACCTTTGCCATGGGCGGAGTTCCTCATGCTGGCCCCCAACAGCAACCCACTCCAGTATTCTTGCTTGGAGAATCCACATGAACAGAGGAGCCTGGAAGGCCATAGTTCATAGGGTCACAAAGAGTCAGACATGACTGAGCAACTAAGCACAGCACATAGCACATATCCATCCTGCACCTGGGGACTTTGGGATGTACATGCCTGTGAGATATGCAGATCCACAGAGTCCCATGAGGAAGTAAGGAAGGCTTAGAGGAAGTAAGGAAGGCTTAGAGCCAGTCACAGTCCCACGGAAAGTAGAGTGTTGAGTGTCATCTGCCTGCTGAGAGAATGAGGGAGCTCCTTTTTGCTTTCTCCCTGAAGAAAAAGATGCTAGGCCTTTCTAGAGTCCCCTACCATCACTGAATTTTCAAAAGATCACATTCCAAGAGTGATTATCACTCAAATCAGAAAGGGAATATAAGGAAGGAAAAAAAAAAAGTCCTTAGAAGTAGTAGTTCATATCTAAACATCTTCTTCTTGTACTCTGCCATCTCCTTATAAAATTCCCCTGTGATTTGCACTTTTATTGAAGTGAAATCCACATACCATAAAACTAATCATTTTAAAGTGCACAATTCAGTGACAGTTGTATAACTGCCTTGTTGTATAACTACCATCTCCAGCTCCAAAACATTTTATCAGCCCCAAAACCGCATGTTATGCTTGAGCAGTCATTCCTTATTCCCTCCTACCCTTTCCCTGGCAACCACTGGTCTATTCTCTGTCTGTAAGGTTTTACTTGCTCTGGATATTCTACACATATGGAATCATACAATATGTGGCCTTTAGCGTCTGTCAACTTTTGCCTGACATACTGTTCATAAGATTCACCCTTGTAGCACGCGTCAGTACTTCATTCTTTGCTGTGCCTGAATAATGGGCCACTGTACATATTCCTACATTTTTGTTTATCCACTTACTGGCTGATAGACATTTGGCTTGTTTCCAGCCTTGGCAATTCTGCATAGTATTGCTATGAACATTTGCATACAAAGATTAGTTTCAGTACCAAGTTTCAGTCCTTTGGAGTACGTAGCTACGCATGGAGTTTCTGCAATATATGGTCTGTCTATGTTCAACTTTTTGGAGAATGGTGGTGAGATCTCTGTCTCCTCTGGTTTAATTAGAAATGTAGAAAAACAGTGCTGCTCAAGATAGCTTGTAATGCAGTCGAAGCAATCCCTTATGAATACTCTGAAACATTCTTCACTGAGGCTAAAAAGAGTGTTTGCTGTTTAGCAGAGAATTGGAGATGTTTCTAAACTGATAGCTAACAGTCTTCTTTGAAACTGGACCTTTACAGGAGGCTTCTGATTGATAATGTCAGAGACTCAGGAGGTGTGATCAGTGTGGTGGCCGGAAGTCCTGCAGGCACTAGGCTAGAGGTGAAATACAGCTTTTGTATTTATCCTTTCTATAGGCTAATACCTTGGCCCCCACCCCTACCTTTAGCACACCCTGTACCCAGCCAAACGCTTCCTCCCTGACACTCATGAGGCCCCCTCTTCACTGCCCATTGGCCCGTCCTACTCTCATCCAGAGACACACACTGAGTATACTTGACTTTCTCATTTAAAACTGTTAGGACCTAACTGGAGCCAGGACAGGCTCTAAGGGGCAAGCTATGCCTGAGGTTTAGTCTCTAGGAAAGCTGAGGCACTGGGAACTCCTGCAGGCAGTGTAGCTTGACCAATCAGAAAAAATCCCCGTAGCCCCCGCCTGCGCCAGACCCGAGCCAATCCAGATAGCGATGCGAGGTTTAAAAGTCCTACGCGTGCATTAAAAAAATAAAATTTTGTATCTCATACATCTTTATTAGATGTCCATAGGACATTTAGGAAAACTGGCAAAAAGGTAAACAAGACTAAATTTCAAAAAATAGAATTTTTTTATTCAGTTATACATATATACATATATTATTTTTGAAAATATTTTCCAGTACAAGTTATTACAAGATATTGACTATAGTTCCCTGTACTACACAGTAAACCTTTGTGGCTGTTCCCATGACAGTCTAGGGGCAGCACAGAACCAAGCAGAGAGGCTGTCAGGACCTCTGAGATTTTGGCATGGAACTCCCTCTATGGCCTTGCCACTGCAAGTCTACTGAAGCAAATCATAATTCCAGAACAGATTCAAATATTGAAGAAATGGAAACATCTCTTGATGAGAGGAGCCACAGTGTCACATCTCAAAGGCAGGGGGAGGGCATATTGAAATAAGAGGAATTTGTGGTCATTTTTTGAAATCTACCCAAACCTGCGCTATGGTTATAAAATATTCACATTTTCTCATAATCAATTTCAGTGTATCTCAGTCTCAGGACCTTCGAAATTGTCCTCCCAACTAGATCAGATCCAGGCTTAAAACCTAGTATCTCATGATCTGTGTTAGCTCTAAATGAGGATGGGGCTTCTCTTAATTGGAATAAGGTTAATAAATGCCTTAGTCCTGAAAGTAAATATTGCTCTGCACCATCTCCAAGAGATCCATTCTCTATTAGGCCTTCCTGTGATCCAAGTTATATAAAGGTATGTGCCTACCTCCATCATATAACCATGTAGAGGGATAAAATATAAGCACACCTATTAAAACAGCAAGGGATGGGAGCTACTTAGCAATTGTAAGCCCACAGCAATTCTGAAGTCCAGATGGTCCATGTGATCATATTTCCATATTCTGAGGCCAGGGAAATATTCCTGATTAGGGCCCAGTTCTGCTCCCAGACATTTGTTGAATGGATTTTTAGTATGTTGTTATTTTTGACTCTTGGCTCCACTCTCTGAGCTCTGAGCTCTACTTTTGGGGCACTTGGCTCCTCCCTTTGATTTCTCTCTTCTTTTCCATAAGAAATACCTCATTTTGCAGCTAAAAGGCTTTGCTGCCTGTAAACAGTGGACAATCCCAAAGCCTCTTTTCATTTTTAACGCTAGCAGTACTTTGAATACAAGTTGCCAGCATTTTTACCTATCAAATTGTCTTTGAAAACTCTGTGAATTTCCTATAATAATAGTAATAGTAATATTTGCTCGCTCAGCCATGTACAACTGTTCGTGACCCCATGGACTATAGCCCACCAGGCTCCTCTGTCCATGGCATTTTCCTGGCACTACCAAATTAATCTTGCCCTGCTGGGTTTTAGATTTGTTTTAGATCAGTGACTCTTTTATCCCTTCTATCATCTCCCTTTTGGAATTGGAATTCTGTCCTATGCCTGTTCTACCATTATATCTTGGAAGCAGATAACTTGTTTTGTAATTTCACAGGTCTACAGCTGGAGAGAAATTTTGCCCATGGATGGGTTACTTTGCAGGATGGTATGTCTCAGGCCAATTTTGATGTGGATAGGAATTAACTTGATGGAATATTTAATGAGAATACCATGGAAAATGCCTTGCTAGAGGTACATTAGGGTGCCAGAGTCTCATTTATATACCTTATTTAGATGATTTAGATGATGAGATTTGGAACATTTTGAGTTGATGATATTTAGATGAGATTTTGAGTTTAGCATTAATACTGGAATCCATTAAGAGTTTGGTGATGTTGGAATGGGGTGAATGTATTTTGCATCTGGGATGGACATGAATTTTCAAGGGGCCAGATGGTGAACTATACTCAATTGATTAGTGTCCTTGAAAAATTCATGTTCAGCCAGAATCTTAGAATGTGACTTTATTTGGAAATAGGATCTCTGCAGATGTGCTTAGTTAAGAGCAAGTTATACTGGATTGTAGTGTATCCTAAACCCAAAGACTGGTGTTCTTCTAAGAAGAAGAAGACACAGAGATACACACAGAGGAAAGAAGTCCATTTAAAAGTGGAGCAGATGGAGGGAAGGATGGGGAGGAGGGATAGGTAGGGAGTTTGAGATTGTGTAGACACAGCTGTATTTAAAATGGATAACCAGCAAGGGCCTAATCTATAGCACAGGGCACTCTGCTCAGTTATGTGGCAGCCTGGATGGGAGGGGAGTTAGAGGGAGAATGGATACATGTATACGTATGGCTGCAACCCTTCTTTGCTTGCATGAAACTATCAGAACAGTGTTTGCTCTTTTTTTTTTTTTTCCCAAGTGTGGATTTTTCACAAGAGACAACAATGCCTTCCCATATACAAGTATTTACAAAACACAACTGAATTGATTCACCAGTCTACAATGCTGTTAATCAGCTATATCTTAATAGAAAACTAAAAGTGTAAATATAAAAAAATGAAACAAAATGAAAGCAGAGATGAGTGACCTATCCACAAACCGAGGAACATCAAAGATTGCCAGGAGTCACCGGAAGCTAGGAAGAAGCACAGAGTGATCCTCTTCTAGGACTTTCGGAGGGAGGAAGGCTCTTTTGAAAACCTTGCTGTTGGACTTCTAGTCTCTAGGTCTGTAAGATAATACAATTTTGTATTGTTTGAAGCCACAAAGTTTGTGGGCATTTGTTATGGCCACTCATAGGAGACTCACATATGGGTAAGTACCCTCACGGCTGTAAGGATTATACAGAGTATCCAACTAGAATGACCTTGCCTGTCCCCTTGTCATTTATCCCACCCAAACTCTAGCTTCGCTTGGCTCTAGTGAAGCCACCTAGGAATGTGGCTTTCATCTGGCCCTCTCATCTCTCTCCCATCAGTCATCTCTGGTTGAAAAACCACCCCTGTCTGGAATGCCCCTTCTTCTGTTTGTTTTGCTAAGTGCCCTTCTGTTTATGACTCAGCAAAGTAGATCCTTCTAAGAAAGTCTTCACTGACTCCTGCTCTCCAGGCTGTGTTAGGACCCTGGCTCTGCACTTGAGGCAGTCTCTCCTATGATCCCTGTGAAACCTCACTACAGACATCTAGCTACCTGCCTCCACTCCACCACTTTTAGCTTGAGAACATCTGGGGAGGACTGAAAACTCTTGTGCACCTTCTTATCTCCAACACTTGCTAAGGAGTCTGGTACATTGTAGGTGCTAAATAATACTTGCAATATTATTCAGACATATGTTCTGGAAGGATGAGCAGAAAGAAGGAGAAAAAAAGGAAGAAAGGGAAGAATAAAGAACAAAAACAAGAAGGAAAAATAGGACAAAGAAAGACAACACAGAAGAAACTCATAAAAATGAGAAGGAGAAGCATCCTTAGAGAAATGTGGATTGTCTGACACGGCAGTAGGAAAAGATGGTGAAATATCAGTGTCAAAGTGTATTACAGAGAAATGGAGATGGTGGTTCGCTGTGTGCACACAGAATGTGAGGCATGATTGTAGAACTGGGGGTTTCGGAGACAGGATACTTCCTCACCCTTCCCCAAGAGCCCACAGATTCTAGTAGAATCAAATAAGGAAAACTGAACCATGTCTTTTTTTTTTTTTCTTTTGCAGTTCAGACTGGTATAACAGGATATCCTAGAGAGAGTGCTTATAAATGAAATATAGGCTGGAAAGTCCAAGATCAAGGCGTGGGCAGATTCAGCATCTAGTGAGGGCTCACTTCCTGGTTCACTGTCTTGCAGTGTTCTCACAGGCCAGAGGCAGGAGCTTTCTGGGTCCCTTTTTTAAGAGTACTAACCCCATTCATGTGGGCTCTAGCTTCACTTGACCCTCATTGTCTGATCATCTCCCTAAGACCCTACTTTCAGATACCATCACATTGAAGATTAGATTTCTGCATATGGACTCTGAGGAGACATAGACGTTCCATTCATCTAGTGAGGGCTCACTTCCTGGTTCACTGTCTTGCAGTGTTCTCACAGGCCAGAGGCGGGAGCTTTCTGGGTCCCTTTTGTAAGAGTACTAATCCCATTCACGTGGGCTCTAGCTTCACTTGACCCCCATTGTCTGATCACCTCCCTAAGACCCCACTTTCAGATACCATCACATTGAAGGTTAGATTTCTGCATATGGACTCTGAGGAGACATAGATGTTCCGTCTAAAGCAGCTTTGATAAAAGCATTGTACATAACGTGATAAAAGCTATGCTTACAAGAAGTAGCAGCACTACTGACCTGTGGAGGATGAAACATAAAGGAGGGTTCTGCTGAACTCAAGACAGCAAGGGGATGCCTTCAGATCAAGGTGAAAACCTTGTTAAGCCTGAATGGATAAGTAGGAGTTAATTAAGTAAAGGACAGGGTATAGCAACATATGGGAGACAATAGTAAATACAGAGTATATTAAAAAAAAAGAGAGAGAGAGAGAGACCTGTAATGGGAAAGTAGAAAAGTCTGTATGATTGAAGGGTGATGCTAGCCAGACCCCAGATACCTAAGGGGGTCCTGCCCTAAAGGAAGTGTGGCCACTGGAAGAATTTGGGAATCATGGAAAGATTTTAAAATGGAAAGTAGACTGAGTTTATGCTTAAGACAAATCACTCAGACGATATTTTGAAGGATAGATCGATCAAGATGACAGAAAGTAGAACAGGTTAAGAGACTTAAAAGAATCAGATACGGAACTGTGGTTTGAGGTGAGTGAGATCAATAATTATTTTTTTCATTACTTTTAAGCAACATGGAAAGCACTTACATACTGAAATAAATTTCATCTGAACACTGACGCTGCAGTCGGAAAACAGTCAGTTCTCATACAAGATCACTGTTCTATCGTATGACACATGACCAGTTCAGGTAAGAAGGCAGCATTACAAATATGATACCTAGGGTTGCACATTGTCAATTCTCAGAAATATTTGTTGGCTTGTGTAGTGTTTGAGAATGTGGGCCCTGGAATCAGACATACCTCCTTCTACCTCCTAACATCCAGCTTCAGAAAATATCCTTAACTTTTCTCATGATATCACCACAGTATGAAGGTAATAATAGTATCTACCCTACAGCACTCTTGTGAGGATTAAATAATTTACTATATGTAAAGCATTTAGCACAATGCCTGGCAGATGGCAAATATTCCATAAATGTTAGACGCTTTGTAATAAATGGATACATTGATGAACTGATAATTCTGGAGAGGGCTAGGAACATGTAGCAAAGTCTCCATGTGGTACAGTATTTTGGAACAAATTTGAAGAGTTGAGGTGAGTGAAATGAGGTTGGTCCATATGCCCCTTGCGGTAAATTGCCCAGAAAGGATGCGTAAGCATCTAAACAGTGACTGGTCAGGAGATCACAGTGAATTTGCAAATGAAGATCACCACACACCTGCACCTGCAAGCTGGCTCCATTCCAAAAGAGAAGTTACAAATCACTTGCTTTTGAAGGTGAAGGTAACACTTCTATACATTTTGTTGAATTCTGGGTCTTTCCCTCTGAAAAGAAGGAGATCTGTGGTAATATATGAAGCCACAGGCTCCAGGTGTTCAATGATCTGACATAAGGTGGCAGCTCAATTGAAGCCTGTTCTCCACAACAAATTTGGCTTAAGCTCTGGCACTTGGAGCAGTGGAAATAGGTTAACCCCAGCTTACAGCATTGCAAACACCCACACCCACCTTAGTAAAAAGGGGTTGAATCCTCCAGAGGTTGTTGGCTGCTGACTCCCTTTCACTACTGGCAAAGCTTGATTTTATTTGCAAATATCTCTGAGCATCTTCTATGTAGCAAGTAGTACACTAGTTGTGAGGATTGCAAAATAAATGATTTATATGCTTTCTTCCCTTAAAGAACTCATAAGCTAGAAATGGAGACAACCATAAATCCAACTAGCTTTAGTGCGGTGGGAGAAATGCCTTAAAAAGGTGTAAATATTGATGCTTTCTGGAGCAGAAGAAAGGAAGAAGTCTGCTGTCAGTTTCACAAAAGGGGTTTAAAGGTTTGAAAACTCAATTGCTGAGGGTCTGGGCTGTGATAAATCTCACACCTTGCTGGGGGGATTAGGAATGGGCAGACTTCAGAGAATGAATCAGTGGCGTGAATCACGAGAATCAAACAAATGTGCACTTGGATGCCAGCTTTCTTCTTTTAAGCATCTATACCTGATGTGGACACACACATGTACACAGAGATACGCACACCTACGTCTCTACAAAGAACTTGATTCTAGTGATTAAAAAAAGCTAAAGATAATATAAATCTAATAATATATATTTATCACTAAATTACAGAACAGATTAAAGTGATCTATTATGCAGCAGATGCTGGTTTGATCCCTGGGTCTGGGAGATCCTCTGAAGAAATGGCAATCCACTCCAGTATTCTTGCCTGAGAAATCCCATCGATAAAGGAGCCGGGTGGGCTACAGTGCATGGGGTCACAAGGAGTCAGACATTATTGAAGCAACTGGGCACAGAAACACACAATAGAATAAATGAAACCATCAGACAATGCTCATCTATGTTGACAAGTGATTAGAAGGAACAATGCTGCTGCTGCTAAGTCGCTTTAGTCGTGTCCGACTCTGTGCAACCCCATAGACAGCAGCTCACCAGGCTCCCCCGTCCCTGAGAACATTCAGTTCAGTCGCTCAGTCGTGTCCAACTCTTTGAGACCCCATGAATCGCAGCACGCCAGGCCTCCCTGTTCATCACCATCTCTCGGAGTTCACTCAGACTCATGTCCATCGAGTCCATGATGCCATCCAGCCATCTCATCTTTGGTCATCCCCTTCTCCTCCCGCCCCCAATCCCTCCCAGCATCAGAGTCTTTTCCAATGAGTCAACTCATCACATAAGGTGGGCAAAGTACTGGAGTTTCAGCTTAGCATCATTCCTTCCAAAGAAGTCCCAGGGCTGATCTCCTTCAGAATGGACTGGTTGGATCTCCTTGCAGTCCAAGGGACTCTCAAGAGTCTTCTCCAACACCACAGTTCAAAAGCATCAATTCTTCGGCGCTCAGCCTTCTTCACAGTCCAACTCTCACATCCATATGTGACCACAGGAAAAACCATAGCCTTGACTAGACGGACCTTTGTTGGCAAAGTAATGTCTCTGCTTTTGAATATGGTATCTAGGTTGGTCATAACTTTTCTTCCAAGGAGTAAGAGTCTTTTAATTTCATGGCTGCAATCGCCATCCTCAGTGATTTTGGAGCCCAGAAAAATAAAGTCTGACACTGTTTCCACTGTTTCCCCATCTATTTCCCTAAGCAGTAGACAGAGGGCAATCTAAAGTTCAGAAGACATTTTTTTCCTACATGAAAATATACCAAAATTTTGTATAGGACAGAAGGAAGGAGGTTAGGAAAGGAACTAAAGGTTGGTCAAGTTTCACTTAGGTTTTGAAGTGTATTTGGGATTTGAAGGGTATCTGGATGTTGAAGGGTATTTGGGTTTTGAAAATGAAGAGCCGACAAAGCTCAACATGTGGGACACAAGCTCCTGATTTTCAGTACCAAGATATTCAGTGACTTTGGGGTGATGGCTAGGGAACCAGGCAAAAGTTAAGTTGGAGTTCCAGCAGGGACTTTCAGTTGCTGTGTCATTTGGGAAAATCACTTCAATTCTTCAACCTTTCAGATCAGACATATGCTGTTTATCTCTGATGTCTGGTATGACCAGATGTCAGAGTTCATATAGAGTCCATCATAATAGTTATTAGTTATTAGTTAATAGCACAAAGGGTAGAAGTAAGGCCAGGGGCCTGAATGCTTCGTGCAGTTTCTGACTTCTAAGTTTACTAGCTGTGACCTCGGAGCAGTCAGCTAACCTCAGTGTCTTTGTCTGTAAAATGGAGATAATAAATAACATCTAAATCTATTTCGTTGTTCAGGGATAAACTGAAATGATGGAGGTAAATGCCCAGAATCTGGCACTAATGAGTGCTTCATCTGTACATTGCATGCAATGCATAGTGCAAACTCACCGTGTTCCTTTCCTTTGATTTGATTTAAAAAATAGATACTATGTGGTTTGTATATGAATGAGAAAAATAAACGAAATGAATATCTTGCACGGCTGATAATGTGGTTCTATTACAATCACAGAATAGGGGATCTTTAACTGTTGCCCTATTTGATAATATATTGCTTTTATATTAATCTATTTTATATTATTTATATTAATGGTAAAATTTAATTTAAAATTCATAAAATCATCTTGTTTGTGCAAAATTATTTAAAGGAACTTTCCTGGAGGTCCAGTGATTAAGACTTCACCGTCTAGTGCAGGGGGTACATGTTTTGCAACCTCCCCCCAAAAAAACCAAAAATGAAAAACATAAAACAGAAACAGTATTGTAACAAATTTAATAGAGACTTAAAAAATTGTCTACAACAAAAAATCATTATTTCTATTTTTTAAAAAATTTATCTAATTACTCAAAAAACTTGTGCTGATGTCTGTTATGTTCCCTGCTTCAGAGAATTGAAAAGATAAGCTAAATAAGTGAGCACCACCCCAGAATTCTGCCTTGCATACAGTAGGTGCTGATGAACACTTGTTGAATGATCGACTGAGTGAATTAATTAATGGTGGACACTTGCCCCTTTCAACGTTCAAAGACATGGAATTAAATGACGTGTCTGATGTCTGCTTCATGGTAGAGCTGGGTGAAATTCTGCATCTCCTAAGAATACTCTCAGTTTTCTTTGCACACCATTATGCTGCTTGCTCATGCAAATACAAGCAAGTAGAGACTCTATAAATACTATTTATCAAAGCTAGGAAGCAATGGGAGGGCCTTCGCAGCAGATGGGCATCTTGATGTAGAAATTTCAAGCAGACCTCTGATGGGAGTGGAGTCAGTGATGCTGAGAGAAGCACAGTGTAAGAGGACATGTGGCATCAATCAGTGATGCAACCTTTCCTTAGGATCCAGATACCAACTGCAAGCCCTCCTTGCAAAGACCAGGCATGAGTTTTCTAAAAGTTCCTGGCAGGGAGGGGTACTGAGCAGCGCCTGGGCAGAGCAAGGACCTGGGTCAGATCCCCTGGGTTCAGCTCTCAGACCTGCTACTTACTGACGATAAAGCTCAGGCAAGCCTGTTACTCTGCAGGGGTCCCAGCCCCATGGCTGCCACTGTGAATTGGTTACTACAGCACCCTGTGCTTTGAGCACCTTCCCTGTGTGTAACTGGCTGTCCTTTTCACCTCTGTCTTCATCCATTCTAAAGGGCTTTGGGAAAGTTGTAAATAAAAACAGATCCTTCAGAGGGTCAGGAACTCAACTCTACCAGTTTGTCTGAAATAAGAATGAGAGGAGTCTTTCAAGGACCTGGGTCAGACCCCC
This sequence comes from Madoqua kirkii, assembly GCA_006408675.1. NCBI lineage: Eukaryota > Metazoa > Chordata > Mammalia > Artiodactyla > Bovidae > Madoqua > Madoqua kirkii. The sequence continues at coordinate 15,347 of SJYC01086419.1, read as the reverse complement.
TGGGTTCAGCTCTCAGACCTGCTACTTACTGACGATAAAGCTCAGGCAGGCCTGTTATTCTGCAGGGGTCCCAGCCCCATGGCTGCCACTGTGAATTAGTTACTACAGCACCCTGTGCTTTGAGCACTTTCCCTGTGTGGAACTGGCTGTCCTTTTCACCTCTGTCTTCATCCATTCTAAAGGGCATTGGGAAAGTTGTAAATACAAACAGATCATTCAGAGGGTCAGGAACTCAACTCTACCAGTTTGTCTGAAATAAGAATGAGAGGAGTCTTAGAGCCATTGAAAGGGACCAAGTGTGGGTCTTGCATGGGGCTTCCTCCATGTGAGGCACTGGAGGCATGACTTCTGCCTTGATGTTTAAAGAATGTAATTAGAGTATGGTTGATTGCCAATGTCATGTTAGTTTCAGGTGTACAGCGAAGTGAACCATACACACACACACACACACACACACACACACACACACACACGTCTGTGTGTGTGTGTGCTCAGCCACTCAATCATGCCTGACTCTTTGTGACCCCGTGGGCTATATTGCAGCCTACTAAGCTTCTCTGTCCATGCAATTTGCCAGGCAAGAATATTGGAGTGGATTGCTATTTCCTACTCCAGGGGATCTTTCCAACCCAGGTATCAAACCCATGTCTCCTGTGCCTTGTGCATTGGCAGACAGATTACCTCTGAGTCATCTGGGAAGCCTATGTATATATACATACACACACACACATACCCAGGTCAATCAAGTAGAGTTCTTCCCAGGTTGGTTATAAACCTAACAGACTTTTTCCGTCTTGTGGATTAGTCAAATAGTTCAAAACTAACCCTAAACATATAAACAATGAATAAAACATTAAAAAAAAAAAGTTGGCAAAACTGCACAGAACTTTATCTTATTAGTTAAGGGTACTCTAAGTTTTCAAACCTTTGCAAAAATGACAAAAGAAGACCATGCAGAACTATGAGAGTTACTGAGGCAGCATGAAAATTAGTATAGCTAAAGAATGTCCAAGAGCTGAAGTTTCTGGCACATACCTTCTAGTGATTTAGTATCTGTGTACTTCAGAGTGAGACATCGAGGTCTAGTTCCGTGTTCACTTACAAGGGGCAATATCGTTAGCTCAAAGCTGGTTGAACCCCATTCATTTCCACAGAGTAAGTAAGAAGACGTTTATGCTGCACATTCTTGAGAAAGAAATGAAGTCTCTCTCTTTTAACACCTGCTTCCTTCCCATAAATTATCCGCCCTGCTCTCAGGCCCAGTGTTAGCAGGTAACCACCTGCGGTGCTCTGCAGTAATTCATTCCCTTGGAAGTGTTTCTGGAGATGGTGGGATTTACATGTTGTTGAAATTTCCACTTGATTAATGGTGATTTCCTTTCCAGTTTTGAGGGTCTGAGAACACAGAGTGCATTTAACCTGTGCTCCATCCCAGAGTGCTCAGTTCTTGTTAATAGACTGGGGAATGGAATCCTCTTCCTCTTCTTCATTTGCTCTGTGTTTCTCATTCTATTCCACTGAATACAGAGCTTTGGTCTTCACCAGCACATCTTCCTGACTCCTGAAACGTTAGGTAAGTTCCCACTCAGTTTAATTCAGTTCAGTCGCTCAGCATATCTGACTTTTGTGACCCCATGGACTGCAGCATGCCAGACCTCCCTGTCCATCACCGACTCCCAGAGGAGCTTACTCAAACTCATCTCCATTGAGTCAATGATGCCATCCAACCATCTCGTCCTCTGTCATTCCCTTCTCCTCCTGCCTTCAATCTTTCTCAGCATCAGGATCTCTTCAAATGTGACTCACAGCAGGTAGCCAAAGTATTGGAGTTTCAGCATCAGTCCTTCCAATGAATATTCAGGACTGATTTCCTCTAAGATAGACTGGTTGGATCTCCTTACAGTCCAATGGACTCTCAAGAGTCTTCTCCAACACCATAAGTTCAAAAGCATCAATTCTTCAGTGCTCAACTTTGTTTATAGCCCAACTCTTACATCAGTACATGACTACTGGAAAAATCATAGCTTTGACTAGACAGACCTTTGTTGGCAAAAGTTCCCACTAGTTCCCCACTAGTCCCTGCTGAATCAAATGTAACTTTCCCAATGTCTGCTTCCTTCACTAACTCTCAGATCTAGAGCACTGATGGTCACGTAACCTCTGCCAATTCAGATAACCACGTATGGTAGATGACTGGAATGTGGTGCTCAGCTTTCTCATCTATTGTAGGGGTTATTCTGAATATCTGGTAAATAATATGTCAGTATTTCACTTGAGAAACATGTTATGTGCCTAACAGTCAAAGCCCCAACTGGACACAGGAAATATAAGACTGACTAAAGCACAAGGGGCTTAAAGTCTGTTCGACCACTGTCATTATGAGAAGGCAACATGGTTTCACAATTAGCCTACGTTTTTAGAAGACTTTGAACCAAAACTCATTTGTGTTTGCAGAACTTCTAGTTAAGTTTCAGAAGAGTGAATCATAACCAAGTTCCAAGAAACAGCGAGGCTGGTTGCCATAAACAACCTCATGTGTGAAACTGGGAATGGATATTCCCTGATATTTTTCAAATGTCGAGGTGAGAAATGAAGATGGCAGTTCTGAATGTGGGGGCTGATCCAGAGACATAAATTAAAGTCTGGTCGACCACTGTCATTATGAGAAGGCAACATGGTTTCACAATTAGCCTACGTTTTTAGAAGACTTTGAACCAAAACTCATTTGTGTTTGCAGAACTTCTAGTTAAGTTTCAGAAGAGTGAATCATAACCAAGTTCCAAGAAACAGCGAGGCTGGTTGCCATAAACAACCTCATGTGTGAAACTGGGAATGGATATTCCCTGATATTTTTCAAATGTCGAGGTGAGAAATGAAGATGGCAGTTCTGAATGTGGGGGCTGATCCAGAGACATAAAAGACTGAAATGAAAAGTAAAACCAAAACACCTTTTTTTTTTTTTTTTTGAGATAGAATCAACTGTGTGGCTGAGTTTTGCAGCAAAAAGGTGACAGTAATGAAGAAATGAGTGTCATTTCTCTTCCAGATTTTCATGGTGCAAATTCACAAATGTATAGAATTTTTCCAATTTTTTAGAAATTTAAGCTTTGTAATAATTACCACTATTTTGAGTGCCTACTCTACATATGTATGTATGGATATGTCTGTTATTTCTGGGCATCTTTCCCTGTTTAATAATGATCGTTTAAAATAAGGAAACTGATGTTCAGAGACTAAAAATGGAGAGCAATTGCCTTGCCTTCATTTAGCATATCTTATCATTTCTGCACTGATTAGAATAATATATTAGAAGAGATGCCTACGATCCAAGGGGAGATAATAAGCCTGAACCATCTTTAGAGAGTGAAGAAGAATTGTGATGAATGCTGTTTTGTTAATAGCACAGCTCATGGGCTCCACAGAGGTGGTGGAAGATGAGTGTGACAACATAGCTAGAATAAAGCTCTTGTCTGTAATTACAGTGAGGTCACATTTTCTGTGCATTAAAAAGCTGACTTACTGAAGTAGATTGGAAGGAAACACTGGTGTCCTTTCCTCTTTCTTTCCTCCTTTATCCATTAAGACTGTGATACTCCTTGGAGCCAGGCATCTGAGACATTGAAGGGGGAACTTCCAGCAAGAATCTGAGATGTGGCTCAGCATTCAAGGCTTCATGTGCTTAGCTTCCTGCTTTACTCTCTCTGCCACGTGCTCAACTGTTTTTCAGCATCGAGACTCTGCCGTGGTTTTCCCTGGGCGCCGTGCCGTTTGTAGCTTCATGGCTTTACTCATGCTGTGCTCCCCTCCTGGAATATCTTTGAGTGAGGTTCATTGGCTCACTGGGCTTCCCTACCAGTAAAGAATCCATCTGACAATGTAGGAGACCCAGGTTTGATCCTTGGGTTGGGAAGATCCCCTGGAGAAGAGAATGGTAACACACTCCAGTATTCTTGCCTGGAGAATCCCTTGGACAGAGGAGCCTGGTGGGCTACAGTCTGTGGGGTCACAAAGAGTCAAACAAGGCTGAGCGTCAAACACTTTCGTTTTGTTGGATCAAAACCTAATTATCCCTGCAGACTCAGACACTTGAGGTCACCCTCTTCATTACCTTTGGCATGCCATTTCAGACCTGAGAGAGCCACTCAGGTTTTCCAGTCTGCCTTATAATTGTCTCCTGAAGTCCTCTGTCACACCAATAAGATCCTAACTCCTTGAACATGGATTTTACCTTATTCATCTCTTTATCTCCAGCATCTGGCATATAAAGCACTTCCAGGAAAGATGTCCTAAATGAACAAGTTTTGTGTAATATTTTTCCTTTAAAATCCGATGCTTTGATTCTTTTAATAACATCTCTGTCAATTGCTTTCTAGTCTCTCATAGATACTCCACACTGATTGATAACTTTAGAGCTCCCCCACTTCCTCTTTGTTGTGGTTTACTTTTTCCTCGTTGTTACTGGCACATCTTGGAAGGTAAGACGTACTTATGAAGAGTACATATGCCTTCAAATTATAAAATTTAGCTATCCTTCTGTGGACCTTTTACATACTTATCTAGGCTTGAATGTGTGATAAGTAGCTTTAGTCGTGTCTGACTCTATGCACTGTAGCCTGACAAGCTCCTCTGTCTGTGAGATTCTGCAGGAAAATATACTGGAGAGGGTTGTGATTTCCTCTTCCAGGAGTTCTTCCCACCCAGGACTGAATCCATGTCTCTTGCATCTCTTGCACTGCAAGCTGATCCTTTACCACTAGCGCCACCTCTTAGATATGACTAATCTTTAGTTCTGATATTAAGGTCACTTCATCCATTGGGCAGTGTTTTTGTCAAAGGACCAGGTAAGGAAATATATTTAAAAGAGTTGCCTAAGTTATAAAACTATTTTTCAGTTATTACTTATAATTTCCCTGATATATTTTGTTCCCTGGAGTCAGACAGGATGAAGTACCACTTTAGATTGACTCATTTATTTTTAAAATCATGTTAGATATTGTGCCAGAAAAGATACATAATGAGGTGAATCATTAATGCTCTCAGTACTTTTTGTTTGATGATTTTGAAAAATTAATGTTGTCTAAGTGGCTAGTAGAATAATACTTGTAAGATATGATTGTCTTGCTTGTGCCTTGATAGTAATGACAATGAGGACTAACGTTTATGAGGCTCTGGTCAGCAAAGTACATCTGGATTAATTACAAAAACAGCAGCCACACGTGAGCACTTGTAAGTGCCATGCACTGTTAGGTTGTTTATGTACAGAATCTCAGATCTTCACAAGTCTTGTAAATGTTCACTACGAGTCTCCTTTCACACGTATAGAGACTGAGGATCAAAAAGATCTGATGCTTGGGCACACATTTTGCAGGCAGTTGCTGACACAGTATTTTAAACCCCTGTGAATGGCACTGCCCTTCTGATCTGGAGCATTTGCAACCACAATTAACAGGATCTCATTTGATCCTGACAATGACTGTGGGAATGAGGCTTTATCAGGTTTCCACTTACGGGGTCACGGAGATCCAGCAATATTGATAAGTTATTTAAGAGCCCAAAGCTAGGCAGATTAAAAAAAAAAAAAAACCACCTTTCAATAGCCTTTAGTCAATTTCTAAGCATCTTTCAACCAGAGCTATGGGGCTGGTTGCAATTCAGCTGACGTGGTAGCCATAGAGAGAGGCATGTCTTCTGTAACAAGACCACTGACACAGGGTGATCTTCTCATCACTCTATACATAGTGACATCCTTTCAGTCAGTTCAGTGCAGTTGCTCAGTAGTGTCTGACTCTTCCCACGGGCTGCAGCATGCCATGCTTCCATGTCAATCACCAACTCCCGAAGCTTGCTCAAACTCATGCCATTGAGTCAGTGATGCCATCCAGCTATCTCATCCTCTGTCGTCCCCTTCTCCTCCTGCCTTCAATCTTTCCCAGCATCACGGTCTTTTCCAGTGAGTCAGCTCTTCGCATCAGATGGCCAAAGTATTGGAGTTTCAGCTTCAGCATCAGTCCTTCCAATGAATATTTAGGACTGATTTCCTTTCAGATTGACTGGTTGGATCTCCTTGCAGTCCAAGGGACTTTCAAGAGTCTTCTCCAACATCGCAGTTCAAAAGCATCAATTCTTTAGTCCTTTAATCTCTCATTATTTTAAACAACAGAATTCATCATTTTCTTGCCATATCACATAGGGCAAAAATAGCGACAGACTCTTCAAGTGTCCCTTGCATCCTGCTCCCTCAGTGTAGCCCCAACCACACTTCATTTTCAAAAGAGCGTTACATTAGGAACCTGAGATTTTTGTTTGGTCAGAATCAGCTCTTTCCAAGTGCTTTTTACAAATGGTAGATGATGTGATGTCCTCTAAGGCAAGGGTGCCAATCAGAGAACTACATGTCACTTTGCAAGATATGATGAGTGTCAGAAAAGTCGGATTTGCAGGTCCAATTTCTTCCAACAACCAGTGACCTCTCTAAGCCCAAGGCACATGGAGTGGTGACATGGAAATGGTAATATTACCTGTCTCCCAGGGCTGCAGAGAATGGTACATTAGAGTGTGTGAAATCCCTTGCACGCAAACGTTGAGTCCTCATTTTTTTTCAGTTTTGTCCAAAGTTAGTTTGTAGAATGTTTTTGCTGTGATTTGTTTGTTTGATTTATTTTTGAGAGATCCTATGAATCTTTGGATTTAATTCACTTATTTGTTGAAATTTCATTTAGGTCAAGTTGACTGATGGGTAAAGGTCATCAATGTGCACACATTAAGAGAAAACTCAAGGGCTTCCTTGGTGGCCCAGTGGTTAAGAATCTGCCTTGAAATGCAGGGGACACAGGTTCCATCTCTGGTCAGGGAACTAAGATCCCAAATACTGCAGAGCAACTAAGCCCAGGTGCTGCAATTACTGAGACTACACACTACAATGAAAGATCCCACCTGCCACAGCTAGGAAATGACTCAGCCAACTAAAGAAATTTAAGAAGAGAAAATTCAAATCCTTGAGTCGTGTTTACCTGCATTCCTAATCTAGCTTCATCCTCCTATATCTTTGAGACATCTACCATCCTTGACACAGTTCCTCCCGTCTCTATGCTGGGCCCCATGTGGATGCTCATATATGACCAGTTGTGTCAAAAAGAGGGAAGGAAGACATCTGGGTTGATAATGAAGTTTCTGACTCAGCTCAGACAGCTCAGTGTTCTCTGCGTTGGAAACATGGAGGAGGAATGCATTTGGGGAACAACGTTTTAGGGGCCTATGGCATGTGTCTGCTTGCTAAACAAGATTGATCCTAAGACTCAGCTCCCCCAGAAACCTCCTCTGATCCCTACACACACTTCAGCCCCAGGCTACATGACATACCCTCTACTCTGCTTTTGCACCACTTTTAAAAGAATTTTTTAAATATGACCATTTTATTTTTTCTTTATCTATTTTTAATTGAGGCATAATTTTTTTTATTTTTTTCAGTGTTACAGCACTATTTTATTTAGAAGATAGCAGGAGAATGGGAGAGAGAGAGAGCATGTACACGCATGTGGGAGCAGAAGAGAGAAAGAGAGAGAGCACTTTGGCTCTTCCTTTTATATGTTTTCTTCCACCTGGGCCCACCCTATGCAAATTGGGCTTAGCCAGGAATGCTGTTTGTTCTACCTGAAGTCTTCACTCTGGTCCTTGGACCTTCGTTTGACCGTCCTTGTTTTTTAGCCACCACCATTTTGGACTCCATTTCCCTATTCTTCCTACCTAACATTCCCCCCTCAAGAGATGGGAGGCCCAATTCTTTGGGAATAGGGGCATCAAGGTCCTTCTGGCTACTTCCTGCTGAACTGGGGCTGCGAGGGGTATTGGGCCTCCCCCTCTTGCTAGTCTTAAGCCTCAGAGACCTTATTGCGGTGTCCATTTAAAGGTGTAATATTTTTCATGGTCGGCTGGAATTTTATATCTTTGTTGAACTGGCACTGCATGTTGTAGCTTGTTGCCCTGGGCAGAGACAAAACAAGTTAGACAACTGACAGTACATGGAATAATCAAGCATCACAGGGACTAGTAGGGGTATTAGTCAATTTTAAATTCACATTGCCAGGATGGCTCAAGTCCCTCCTTGTTCAGGGATCAGAAGATCTATCTCCTGTCTGTTTTGGAGTACAATCTCTGTCAAGCTGTGTTGGCTGTGTAGAGCTATCCTGAGAAATCTTATCCCCAGAAATCAGATTTTGGGGGTATTCATTAGAATGGCACTCATTGGTAGTCCTGAATACATATCTGAGATCTCCCAGGGGCTCACAGGTGTACTGAGTGTCCTCTTCTGTCTTCTTCCATGGTTTGACTCGTGAGTAGTGAATCCAGGAGTCATGTCCTGGTACCTTGACTGCTGTGGGGTTAGAAAGTATTACAGGGTAGGGGCCCTTCCATGTGGGCTGGAGTTGAGCATTTGGAGACCCATCTTTCCAGACTTTAATTAGGACTTGAGTCCCTGGAGCATATAGTGGTGACTCCTTAGAATCTTTTGGGTCCTGGTTTTTATCCTACAAGTGTATATCCTGTTGGAATTGCTCAATGGCCATGGTATAAAACTGGAGAGTCTGAACCTCTGGATCTAGGAAGAGGTCATTGACATAAACAAAAGGTCTCCCATATAGCATCTCATAAGGACTAAGACCAAGCTGTTCCTTAGGGGCAATGTGGGTGCGGAGGAAAGCTATTGGTAAAGCCTCCTTCCATCCCAGGGAGGTCTCCTGGGTTATCTTTTTTATAGCTGATTTTAAGAATTGATTGGCTTTTTCTACTTTTCCCGAAGATTGAGGGCTTTAGGCACAATGGAGATAATAAGTAATGCCCAGTGATTTTGAGACCCCTTGGGTGACCTTGGAAGTAAATGATGTCCCATTGTCACTTTGTAATGACCTGGGCAGACCAAATCTTGGAATGATTTCATGGAGCAGTTTTTTTTACCACCTCCTCAGCCTTTTCAGTGTGGGTGGGAAAGCCTTCAATCCATCCTATGAATGTATCTATCATGACTAATAGGTATTTATACCCTTGAGAAACTGGGTTCTGGGTGAAGTCCATCTGCCAGTCCTCTCTTGGGTAGGTTCCACGTTGTTGGATGGGCTGGGCCAGCTGGGGTCTTTGAGCTCCTTGGGGGTTATTTAATTGGCAAGTGGGACAAGAGGAGACCACCTGTCTTATAGTTGCTTTGAAGCCTGTTCCTCTGAAGGACCTTTCTAGTAATCTTTGGAGGGCCTTTTCTCCTAAATGAGTAGTGGCATGTAAGGAGTTAACCAACTTCCATTGGAGGTTCCCAGGCAGAAAAAGGAGTCCCTCCTTTTGGAACCACCCCATATGATCTTCTTGAAAGCCCTCGCTCTTAGCTAATTGTTTTATAGTATTGTGTTGGTTTCTGCCATACATCAGCTTGAATAAACCATAGATATAAAACATTCTTGCTTCTTGGAAGCAAAACTATGGCAAACCTAGACAGCATATTGAAAAGCAGGGACATCACTTTGCCAACAAAGGTCCATATTGTCAAAGCTATAGTTTTTCCAGTAGTCATGTACAGATGTGAGAGCTGGACAATAAAAAAGGCTGAGCACCAAAGAATTGATGCTTTCGAACTGCGGTGCTGGAGAAGACTCTCAAGAGTCCCTTGAACAGCAAGATCAAAGCAGTCAATCCCAAAGGAAATCAACCCTGAATATTCACTGAAAGAGCTGATGGTGAAGCTCTAATACTTTGGCCACCTGATGTAAAGAGCCAACTCACTGGAAAAGAAACAACCCTGATGCTGGGAAAGATTGAGGGCAGGAGGAGAAGGGGCAACAGAGGATGAGATGGTTGGATGGCATCGCTGACTCAGTGGACCTGAGTTTGAGGAAATTCTAGGAGATAGTGAAGGACAGGGAAGCCTGGCGTGCTGCAGTTCATGGGGTCAGACACGACTTAGTGACTGAACAACAATATGTAGGTCCCCTCTCTCTTGGGCCTCTCCCACTTCCCACCCCATCCCATCCCTCTAGGTTGTCATAGAGCCACAGTCTGTGTCCCCGAGTCATGCAGCAAATTCCCACTGGCCGTCTATTTTGCATATGGGATTTTATATGTTTCGTGCTACTCTCTAATGTGGACCATTAATTTTTTTGCAGGGACATCACTTTGCCAACAAAGGTCCATATTGTCAAAGCTATAGTTTTTCCAGTAGTCATGTACAGATGTGAGAGCTGGACAATAAAAAAGGCTGAGCACCAAAGAATTGATGCTTTCGAACTGCGGTGCTGGAGAAGACTCTCAAGAGTCCCTTGAACAGCAAGATCAAACCAGTCAATCCCAAAGGAAATCAACCCTGAATATTCACTGAAAGAGCTGATGGTGAAGCTCTAATACTTTGGCCACCTGATGTAAAGAGCCAACTCACTGGAAAAGAAACAACCCTGATGCTGGGAAAGATTGAGGGCAGGAGGAGAAGGGGCAACAGAGGATGAGATGGTTGGATGGCATCGCTGACTCAGTGGACCTGAGTTTGAGGAAATTCTAGGAGATAGTGAAGGACAGGGAAGCCTGGCGTGCTGCAGTTCATGGGGTCAGACACGACTTAGTGACTGAACAACAATATGTAGGTCCCCTCTCTCTTGAGCCTCTCCACTTCCCACCCCATCTCATCCCTCTAGGTTGTCATAGAGCCACAGTCTGTGTCCCCGAGTCATGCAGCAAATTCCCACTGGCCGTCTATTTTGCATATGGGATTTTATATGTTTCGTGCTACTGTCTAATGTGGACCATTAATTTTTTAAATTTATTTAAACATAAATTTATTTATTGTAATTGGAGGTTAATTACTTTACAGTATTGTACTGGTTTTGCCATGCGTCAACATGAATCCACAGTCATTATTGAACTTGTTATTGCTTCTGTCTTTTTTCTGCTTTGTTGGCCTCAGGGCCTGTGAGATCTTAGCTCTCTGACTGGGGATCCAATCTGCTCCCTCTGAATCGAAAGGTGAAGGCTTAACCCCTGGACCACCAGAGAGTCCCTATTATACCATTCTGACCTCCGTAAATGATTATACCTCTTACGATATACTCAAGAAGTATGTTTTAGAATTTGTTTCCCGAGGGACTCTGAATCTTGTTCATCATGGACCTAGTTAATTTATGCCTTGCTTGTACTACAATGCCTGTGCATATTAAGCCCTCAATAAAGGTTTGGTGAATGCATAAAATAACTAATAAATCCATTACTTACATCATCAAGGTTATTGTGCTTATAAAGATAGCACCATCTCTAAAGATGCCCCTACTTCCTGCCAGGCTCCATCTACTATGATTAATTCCACAGAGAAAAATCCCATGCTCAGTCATGCAGGTGTGGGTATGGGGTTGCATGCTTGGTGAATCAGAGGAAAGGGCCCCAGCACAGCTGTGGTTGTCTCGCCCACCTTACTTTGGCAGTTGCTCACCTCCCTCTCCCTCTCTCCCACCCTCTCAGCACTGTCCAGACACTGAGCATCCTTTCCCAGCCTCATCTCTGACGCCAAATTGACAGCCGGAGAAACCCTCAGCTCCTGGCTGTATTTTTCCAGTTGTGTTATTCTGTTTCTATCTTCATTTTATGATTTCTCACCTCGAGGGAAAAACAGAAAGAGCTATTTTTTCCCCCCTCTGCCCTGCAGGGGGTTGAGCAGATTCTGAACAGTATGAAATGATCTTGCCAGGGGCTGAAGGCATTCTCAGGTCCTTACCATCTCTCTGTGCATTTGGGGGCCTGGCTGGGTTAAGTATTTAATTTCCTGTCAGCAGAATCCTGTCTTATTTAGGTTCCATGGGAGAAGGAAAAAAAGAAAATATAAAATGTCAAAAATGAGGGGAAGGTATATGTCCAAGGATCATCTTTTTGCAGTCATTCAAGACACTGACACATACTTTCCTGACCAGAGATGTGCATAGTTGAAGAATTCCCTTGACCTCGCTCCACTTTTCTCTTATATTAGATCCTTCTATTTGCATAATCCTTTTCATTTTGCACAGTGGTGCTGCGTCTGTCAGCTCATCTTACTCTTTAAAGAAATTCGTAGGGTAAAAATGATCTCCAATGTTAACTCTTGAGGAAATGGAGGCTGGTAGAAGATACCGTGCTTCAAAGATTGACCACGGGCTCATCACTAGTGGACGGAGACCTTTGTTTTGCCCAAACCCTCCCCTCTGTTACTTCTCCCTGCAACGTATGACCGTCTGAAGTGCACAACTAACACAGACTTTGTCTATTTGAATCATTTACTTGATTGTAAGTAAGAGAACAAATATTATCCAAAACACATTTTTATTTTCTGATTTTAAAATTCACTTTATCTTTAACATTTAAGTTCTCTTTCCTAAGGGGCTATAAAGTGGACCATTTCATTCTTGATGAGAATTATGAGAATTAATCTTCAGGATTAAAAACTTCCAGTTGTTCCTTACTGTCTTCAGTGGGTCATCATGCCGCCATCTGTGAAGCTTGACTTTGAGTTCCAGTTCCATTTCAGTCGCTCAGTCGTGTTCAGCTCTTTGCAGCCCCATGAACCACAGCACGCCAGGCCTCCCTGGCCATCACCAACTCGCAGAGTCTACCCAAACCCATGTCCATTGAGTCAGTGATGCCATCCAGCCATCTCATCCTCTGTTGTCCCCTTCTCCTCCTGCCTTCAATCTTTCCCAGTAATGATGACCCCGAAAGTGAGACAATATAAGAGACACAGAGGTATAGAACGGACTGTTGGCTTCAGAGGGAGAGGGAGAGGGTGGGAAGATCTGGGAGAACGACAACAAAACATGTATACAATCATATGGGAGATGAAGCACCAGTCTATGTTCAATACAGGATACAGGATGCTTGGGGCCGGTGTATGGGATGAACCGGGGGGATGGGCAGGGAAGGGAGGTGGGAGGGGGCTTTAACATGGGGAGATCGTCCACACCTGTGGCTGATTCATATCAATGTATGGCAGAACCAATGCAGTGCTGTGAAATGGAATAAGCATTAAACAAAAAATAAAAATTAAAAAAAAATTAAAAAAAGTAAAAATAAAAATTATCAAGTATAAAAATAAGCAGAAAAGCATAAACTTTAATAAGGAAAAAATTCAACTAAAAGTGACACAGACCTGACATAACTGTTAGAATTAAAAGACAAGGACATTATGATAGCTGTGATAACTATATTCATACCTGCAAAAACTTAATAGAGACATGGAAGACATATAAAACATTCAAATCAAACTGCCAGAAAGGAAAACAGTGTCTAGAAGGAAAGATACACTGGAAGGGATAAGTGGCAGGTTAGATATTATAGAAGAAAATATTACACTGAAGGCATATTAATAGAAATTTTCTAAAATGAAACATGGAGAAAAAAAGCATTTTAAAACTAGAGACTGAGTGAGTGGTGGGACAGCTTTAATAGATCTAGCATGTGTGCACTAGAGTCCCAAAGAAGAGGAGATAAGGAGTGAAAAAATTTTAATGAAGAACTGATGAATATATTCAAATTTAATTAAAACCAAGAAGCTCTTCTTAAGCACAAGAAACCTGAGAAAATGACACCAAAGCACCACATAATAAAAATCACTCAAATCTGTGATAAAAAGAAAAAAATCTTAAGGCAGTCAGGGAAAAAACACACTATATACACAAGAGCAAATATAAGGTTGACAGCAGACTTCTCATTGGAAACAGGGTACAGGAAAAAACATGGAGCAATATCTTCAAAGTAATAACAGAAAAATACATCAGTATGATTGCCTTTGTATTAATAGAAAGTATAATGGAATCTACATAAGGCAACCAGAACTAAGAAGTGAGGCTTGCAATTTTGCAGGATCAATACACAAAAACCAATTGTATCTCTCTATATAATCAATGAGTAACTAGAAATTAAAATTCTAATTTTAAATTAGATTTAATTAAATTTTAATTAAATTTCAACAAAAATACAATTTATAACAGCATTAAAAATACAAAATACCTAGAGATGAACCTGACAAATATGTATAATACGAAGATGCAAATGATGCAAAACCTATACACTGAAAACTATAAAACGTTGCCAACAAGAATGTTTAAAGACCTAAATGAATGAAGAGATACATCATGCTTATAGGTTAGAATATACAGTATTGTTGTGAGGTCAATTATCCTTAAATTGATGTATAGATTCCCCCAAACTATTCCAGAACACTTTTTGTAAAAATTGGTAAGTTAACCCTAAAATTTATATGGCAATTCAAGGAACCTAGAAGAGCCAAAACAACTTTGAGAAAGAATAGGCAAATGAGAGGACTTAATTTTAAGACTTATTTTAAAGCAACTGTATTCGAGATAGTCTGGTATTGGCACAAAGATATACAAATAAATCAACAGAACACAGTAAAGATTCAGAAATAAATTTATATGGCATGAACAATGGACTCATGTTTGCCTTTTTCCACTTCTACCTTTTTTAATAGACTATTTTTAGAGTAGACCTACCAATGGGGTAAGAGAAGATGGGAGGGGCATTTAAGGGTAGAGGATTAAGAGGTATAAACTATTATACTTAAAATAAGCTACACGGATATACTGTACAAGAATATAACTAATATTTTATAATAACCATCACTTCAGTTCAGTCCCTCAGTCATGGCCGACTCTTTGCAATCCCATGAATCACAGCACACCAGGCCCCCCTGTCCATCACCAACTCCTGGAGTCCACCCAAACCCATGTCCATTGAGTCAGTGATGCCATCCAACCATCTCATCTTCTGTCGTCCCCTTCTCCTCCTGCCCTCAATCTTTCCCAGCATCAGGGTCTTTTCCAGTGAGTCAGCTCTTCCCATCAGGTGGCCAAAGTACTGGAGTTTCAGCTTCAACATCAGTCCTTCCAATGAGCACCCAGGACTGATTTCCTTTAGGATGGACTGGTTGGGTCTCCTTGCAGTCCAAGGGACTCTCAAGAGTCTTCTCCAGCACCACAGTTCAAAAGCATCAATTCTTTGGCACTCAGCTTTCTTTATAGTCCAATTCTCACATCCATACATGACTACTGGAAAAACCATAGCCTTGACTAGACAGACCTTTGTTGGCAAAGTAATGTCTCTGCTTTTTAATATGCTATCTAGGTTGGTCATAACTTTTCTTCCAAGGATTAGGTGAAGTCACTCAGTCGTGTCCGACTCTTTGCGACCCCGTGGACTGTAACCTACTAGGCTTTTCTGTCCATGGGATTCTCCAGGCAAGAATACTGGAGTGGATTGCCATTTCCTTCTCCAGGGCATCTTCCCGACCCAGGAATTGAACCTAGGTCTCCTGCATTGGAGGCAGACACTTTAACCTC